>VYZQ01008428.1:0-24236 GCA_013400655.1 Mystacornis crossleyi
TCTGAGGCCTAAATAACTTTAAGGGTATGGACAGAGATGGTTTAAGAGGACATGTAAATATGTGTCCTCCAATCTGCCCGCAGCTGGTGTGTCCATTCTTGTAAAGGAGAAAATATTGGAGAGAGTATAACACAATGCATAGCAGAGAAATGAAAACACTGCATGAGATCATGAGACTTTCTAGAAAATACCCAGACCTTGGTGAGCTCAGTGGTGCAGTTAGGCGTCCTGACTCTTGACAAGTGATTCTGTGGCTGGTTGCCACAAGTGAAGAGTGGAAGGGAGGATACAGCAGTACAGCAAGGGAGAAACATGGCATCATGGGGAAGTGGCCATCCCAGTTCCCATTTCAGGCTGGAGAAGAATTTTCCAGTGGAGTTAAAGATTTCCATTTCCAGTCCATCAGGAAGAAATCCTAAGCAGGAGAGTGGAATACTGCTCTGGATGCAATCACTTATTAATACAGAGGGGATTTTGATTATAAGCCATGCCCATAAAACAATAAAAGTGCATTTACTGTATGCAAATCCTAGCCCAAGGATGGCAATCTAAAACCTGTAACAATAGAATATTGTGCAAGATAAACTTATTTACATCATGGTTTTAGAGATTATTTTCTCTTGTGTGTCTGTTCTGCACTGACACAACCCATGGAGTTGAATATAAAGGAAATCATAAGCAACTCTGCAAACTATGCTTCAGTCTCTGGGTTCCACTGACATTAAAACTCCCTTCACCCAGCTTTTGCAGCTCATTCCAACACAGGAGAAAAATCCCTTTGCTGACATGGCTCAATGTTACACAGCACGTTTGTCATACAAATACTTTCTCTCTTTTTATTCTTTTTTTTTTTTCTTTCTGTGCATACTAACTTCAAGGACTATTTCCAGCGAACTGCCAACGCACAAATGATGTAAATCTTTATAGTATAAAGAGTAGGGAAATCCAACATCTTGGCCTTTTCCATATAGCGGCATGTTTTGAAACTTCCCATGTTTGAGGTGCTCTCTGTAATAACAAGGATTAATATGATGTGCCTACAAAGAGATTACGCCAACGAATTACACAGAGGATTAGAGGGAAATCTCATTTTGTGCGCCCATCAAAATAAAACCTTTTCCGACTCACTGAAAAGCAGCCTTCTTTCCCTCCCTCACTGGACCAAATCCTTAAAAGTCCTGCAGCTACAAGAGGACCGAAAGACTCAAAGCTAACTTATATTCCCAGCAAACTTCAAACTGATCTGTCCTGAAAAGGTCATCTATGCTGACAAACATGAACATGAGTCAGTCCCATGTGTCTCTCGTGTACCACCCTACAAAAACCCTCCAATGTGAGCCGGCGGTGACGGAGTTGGCTGTGGAAAAGTTCCTGCTGGTTTCTAGTAAGCAAAACACAACAATACAAATTCCTGCTCATTTGGAGAACCTTAAAATACTTGACAAACAATGCGTTCTGCAGCACATCTGGGAGACCAGATATTTTTGTGTTTATGTTGTGGATAGCTAAACCAAAACATGTTCCACTTGCCATAGACCCAGGAAGGAATTAAAAAAAAAGATTCCCAAGAACTTTGTGCTGTGAGTACATGAATACCCACCCTGCTGGCTCTCCTCCCTGCTTTGGTTAACGTCTTCCAGTAAAATATAGTCATCACATGTCTGCATAGCTTTTTCCATGTCAAGGATCTCAGACTCCTTTAAAAATTGAGACAATGCGGCAATAACAATCCCTCCCCTGAAGTGCAGCCATATTTGGAATGAAATATAGCCACTGTTCAACAATCCTACCCTGTGTAATAATCTCTGACAGAAAGTGAACAGTGACAAAATTGAACTTGTGGGAAAACTGTTAGCTGATATGTATTCTACGATAATTTAAACTGTAAATTGTGGAGAATATAAAACTTGCCCCAGCATTTGTTCTCTTTTCACACTTCCCATTTGGTTTGCATAAATCTATTTACATTGCAATTGTTCTTCCACCACTTTTTTCTCATATTCAGGATTCCACATCCAAGTCCAAATACTGCATCGAGCTGCATCTCTTTCTTTCATAACTGGAGGCTTTGGCTGGACACTGTGGCCACAAAGATCTACTTGGATTTTGTAGAGCCAAATCCTCTTTCTTTCTTTCTTTCCACTTCCTCCCTCCTCTCTTTACCAATGCAAAGTTATGTAGTCCCATCCAACTCTGACTCTTTTGGAACTGATAACTCCTCTGCTGTGTGCAGAATGACTCAGAAGGGTGGTTTGTCTTTTTACAGAGAACTGTGAGGGCACCTTTTGCTTTTAATGTCAGACTGGAAGGCTACTCCAGCTCTCCCCTCTCTGCTTTACAAGTGCAGGTAATACACCCTAGCAGCACAGGCCTGTTAACCTTTTGGGAGCCACCACACATTTTCCCCTTGGCAATCAGACAAAGAGAAAAAGCATTTAAAGGAGAGTGGGGAGAGGGATGGCCTTGCTGAGCTAGGGAGGGACAATCCCCACGCTGTGTAATATTTCTGTGACAAGTGTGAATGCGTTTTAAATGTCGGCTGTTGTAGCAGAACCCACTGTCTACACACAGAAGCAACCAATATTTTTGATTTGCTGACACAAAAATAGCTCCCTTCCCCTCTTGCCCTTCTGAGCAGCAGCTGCCTGGAGTGCATATGAGGGGGAGAGAGGTGCTGCACTCTGGCTTGCTTAGGAATCGAGTGGGGGAGAGAGTATTCTGAACTCATAGTAGGCTGCTCTGTGGGAGGAGGAATCAATGCCCTTCCCTCTGGGACAACAGGATTAACGCCAATCCCACACATTTGTGTGTGTTCTGAGGTGGGTCTACCAGTACAAGCCCTTACCACCAGCTAGCATGGAGCAGCATCTGCACTGTGTAATGTTGTGACCCACTCTTCTTCCCTGGACGTGGGTTTGAAAACGAATGTGTATATTCATGTATATGTGCCGATACATGTGCACAAATCACACAGATCAATGTCCTTGCACTATTATAATTAACTATTGTTTTGCCTCTGTTAGTTTCTTTTTTTTTTCTTTTTGGAAACCCCAGATAATTGAAACAGTACCCAAGTATTTATGTTGTAGGTAGTCCTTTTCAAACTCACAGCTTCAAGAATGTTTACAGAAGTATATGCCAGTGTTCTTGGTTCTCATTCACTTTTTAAATATAATTTTTTCCTGAAAACAAACATACATAACATTTATATACACATATATGTTTGGACAGCAACAGTGGGGCCTGTCCCCAAGTCATTTCTTTGACATTTATCTCTGAAAAACCATCTTTGGCAATCTTCAAGGACTGTGTGGTAGCCAGGGCCATGTCCAAACCACCTGAGTTTGGACTGCCCTGTTTGCAGTCAGCACTTTGATTTCTAATTCACTCCAGATGCCAACACTTCTCATCTGGAAGGATCTAAAGCACCTTGTCAGCATGCAAGCCCCTCACAAAAGAAAACGCATGCAGGCTCCCCCTCGGTGATCTTTAAAGCTGAGTCATGAAAGATGACTGAAACAATATTTGAAACACTGTCTTACTCATAGTATTTTCCAAATACTGTGTGGAAACAGTGCATTTCATGTCATAATAGTCCAACAAAAACTATTAAAAATGCTAGAAGGTGAATTAGCTTTTTCAAAAATGATACTGACATGCTGTACTTCTGTGTTTATAATGCATTATCAAGATTTCCTCATGTTGCCAAGGAAAAACTTTATGTTAAACAGTCATACAGAGGATGAAAGTGCATGGAATTCCCAGGATGGAACAATACGGCCTTGTTGGCTTTTGGCTTTTCAGCTTTAGAGATGAATACCTGAGAAACTTGAGGTCAAACCCACAAAGGCTTAGACAAATGATCATCTTCATGTATAACTAGTGCCTACAGATCACTGCAGCATTTGGCCCCTTACACAGTTGTTTCAGGATGGAATCTGTACCGTAAAGCCCAGGATGTGAACTTGTCCTTGCTCCAGTCAGTGGGATGTTCCCTGGGAGCAAAGTTAGTTTATGTGAGCCAGCAGAGCTGGCCTATAAGGGCTAAAACAGCAAATAAGCTGCTCAGATGTTGTGAACTTTAAAATAGTGCCTTTCTCTAACTTCAGAAGGGAGGAAAAGAGTCTTCTTTGAATAACAGCTTTATGCTATTTTTCGTTATTATATTATTTACTGTGGTATCGTCCCGAGGCCCAAATGAGATTCCCATTCCAGGTTTCTTTATACTACATTAAGCAAATGATCACTGCTTGAATTCTAACCATCTTTTATATTTTTATATAGAGCTTTAACTTCAAAACATTGAAGCAGTATAGGCTTGATTGGGAACACTGCCACACTCAGCGGCATTGAATCCTAACACCAGTTCCAGCCCTGGTTTGGGCAAGAGTGATACTTAAACCACCCATCTTCTGTTTGGTGTCACCCTCCACACCAAGAGAGGTATTTGAAGTTTACACTGTGACAGAAGCCATGATTTTAAACAGTTTTTATTTCATGAGACAGGAGTGCTAGAGTGGGAAGACTTGTAGATTTTTTTTTAAAAAAGAAAGTGTCTACCAACTCACTAAAATATAAGATTGGTTTTATTTTATATTTACTGCAAAAAGAGCCATAAAACATCAAGCAGATGATGATGAGGCTGTTGGGACAAAAGCATTTGGTTGCTGCATCTGGCACTAGCATGGGATGACAGAATCATTGATCAGGATTTAATTTTAATTTCTTGTCCTAATTTGCATTTCCTATTACTGTTTGCTCTATTTCAGCCCTGTGGGTTTGGGATCTGACCAAAAGCCATTTGAAAGCTCAAACCACTAAAAGCCCAGCATTTCTCTCTTTCCTTCAAAATATAAAACAAAAATAAACACCCTCCACCCTGGTCTTTCCCCTCACTTTTATCCACTGGAAAACGTCTGCTCCCCACAAAATAGGCACAAGTAACACAGAATTGTTTATGTCATATTTAGAGGAGACTGGCCATTGCTTTTCCTTTGGTCACTCACAACAATGAAATGGGTGAGGGTGAGAGTGTGTCACTCTCAGAAAGAGAAGCACAGAACAAAAGGAGTAGCTGAAACCTGAGTTCCTCACAGGAATGGCTTTGAATCTTTGTGTATGTGTGGGAAGAGCTTCCTTGATACCATCTGCTTGAAAAGAAAAAGAAAAAACAGATGAAGAATAGGGAACAGAACAGCTTATTGCCCTTGTACTCTCAAGGTTTACTAAGATGGAGGAATCTGCAATAGTACAGGACTGTTAGAAGGAAACAAACAGATGACCAGAAATGGTCCACCATTTCTCTGCTCTGTAATTATTTTATGAGAAAATAACAACAGCCCACCTAGCCATTAGGAGGTTTTTTTGGTGTCTGGAACAGAATTAGTCCCAATGGGATACTGAAGCCTAGTTTTACAGAGCCGTGTAATGAGACGAGAAACTGGCTCAAGCTGACAGGGCATCTTCATTTCTGTTTGAAATTGTTGAATTTACAGTTTTTATCTGAAAAGGTGAAAAAAGCCAACTATGGCTTTTCTTATATTCCTGCCTGATCTGAGAGGTACATCTGTGATCGTTCCTTTCCACGTGCAGTGCCTATGCAGAAAGAGCACTCCACCTGCTCAAAAATTCAAAACATGTAGTTCCACACAAGACTATGAATTAAAATGTGTCAGGGAGAGAAACTAGGGTTAAGAAATGACTCTTTACTTTCTCCAGAACATAACTATAGGGAAGCAGTTCAGAACATCCAGGTTAGGTTATCGAGCAGCCTAATTTAAACACGGTCCCATCCTCAGACAATAAATAATGTACATGTGGTGGGCATGAGTCATCACTCTTGCAACAGTGTCTGGAGCTCCCTACTTTGCATGATTTATGCATTAAAATGTAAATGAAAAGTATTTTTTCTTATAATCTGAATTCATGAGAGAGGTCATTTATAGACATCACTTAGATTAGCTTAGAACTTCTCTGAGGTCACAACCACCTGTTGGGCTCTGGAGGTGTGTTGCAAAAGGAAGGAGGGGGAGAAGGGGAAGCTTTAGCCATTTTTTGAGGGCTGAGCCCTCAAATCAGTGTCCATCCTCCTCTTCCCATCTCGGAGTTGCTTTAGTCTTTGTCTTGGAGACGCAGATCTGCTGTTGCAGCAGCGAGGGGCCGCCGGGTGCGCAGGTGAGCTCGAGAATCGCACTGAGGCTCCAGGAGGGCTCGCACCGCGCTGCCTGTCCGTGTGCCCGCTGCCGTCACGCCGTATAAACCCGGGGCTCCCCCTGCTCTAAAGGCGTGCGCTTCCTCCAGCCTCTAAACTCCGGCTGCACGGCCAGCCCCTGCCTAGCCAGGGCTGGGCTAGTCTCTAGTGAGACGTGGGACAAACTCTGGGGCTGTTCCCAGGCGGAGGCCGGGGTTCTCCCGGTGCTCCCTGCGTCCCTCCCGCCGGCACCTGTGCCCGCACCGCCTTCCCGGGCCGGGCAGGGCTCTCCCCTAAGGAATTTCCCTAAGGAAGCCCGCGGCAGGTGGGCGTTCGGCCGCGGCTCCCCGGGCAAGCCCCGCCGGAGACACCGGAGGACGCGGCACCCGAGCTCTGATCCCTCCGATTAAACCGTGCCTGGAGAGGATTGCTTCTTAACGGGCTGCCGGATGCTCGCAGAGTAATTTAAAATCACCGAATCGCTGTTTATTAATATAATGCTCTTAAAATTGAAAGTACACTTAATCCCCGGTGCCCTCGTAACGACTGGGAAGGGAGGGCGGCGTGCGGGAAGGGGGAAGAAGAAGAAGAGGAAGAGGGGAGCGGGCCCGGGTCGTAGCCGGGCAGGGACCAGCGCCTGCCTGGGAGCCCTGGGGAAGCCGCCGCACTGTCGCCTCCTGGCCCAGCCTGCCCGGGAGAAGTCGGTCCTTGTGCACCGCAGAGCGGCACCGCACGTCTCCGCTCCGGCCGCACCCGCCCTGCCAGCGCCCCCTCCCTCATCCATCCTCCCCCCAGCTCAGGAGGGCGGGCGGCGGCCACCGCAGAGGCGGCCCGGCAGTGCCGGCAGCGCCCGGGCGGCGCGTCCCTCCCCGGGAGCCCCGCAGGAGGAGCAGGAGAGGGGAGAGCAGGGGGAGCGCCCCGCCAGCTTTCACCTCCATCGGTGATGCCGCCGGCGCTGCGTTCACCCCCATCCCCGGAGGGCGCTGCCGGGGCTTTCCTGAGGTGAGTGGCCACCTCTGGGCGGCTCTGCCTGTCCCCGAGCCGGGACAGGGCTCCGGGCTGCGATGTCCCCGGCCGACGCGGGCAGCCCGCTCCGTACAGGACAAGAGCGCCAGGGGCCGGGGAAGTTTCCGTGCGGGACAGCGGAGGCAGCGCGGGGAGAAGCGGAGCACCCGCCCCGGAGCTCCAGCTGCTGTAGGGGACGCGTAGGGGAGCAGGGAGGCACCTGGAGAGCCGGCCCAGGTGGAGCGAGAGCAGCTGGTTGGAGCGGGGGCGGGGGGAGGAAGAGAGAAGGTGGAGAAGCGGGCGGGGACAGGAGGGGATGGGGGAGCCGCAGAGGGGGGAGATGGGGAAGGAGGTGGAAGCAGCACCTCCTGTGCATCGGTGCTTCTTCCTCCTGCTCGCCGGCTGAAGCATCGTGCTCTGCTCCCCGAGGTCGGAGGTGCCTGCGCCGCCCTGGGCATCGCTGCCACACGCCGGAGCCGCGCTTTCCTTCGTGGTTTCGCCGTGCAACTGTTGGGAAAAGTGGCTGTGCGCGGGCAGAGACTTAGCGCAAGGTGAGGGCTGCTCTGCCTGTGTGCGGTGTGCGGGGCCGGGCGGGGGTCGGTCGCGGGCTGCGCTGCCCCGTTCGCTGCCGAGACCTGCGGGTGCCGTGCCCGGCTCCCGGAGCGGGGCAGAGCGCCCGGCCCGGCCCGGCCCGCGTTGTGCTGCGCGGTGGCCGCCGTCGCTCCCCCGCGCAGCGCGGTGGCAGCAGCGCTCGGGAAACTTTGTGCGGTCCCCTTTGTGCGCAGGGAGCCGCGGCGTGTGCGCGCTGCGCTGCTGCTCGCCCGGATCCCGCGGCTGGCGGCAGGGTGCTTGCGTGTCTGTTTGGGTTCGGAATCAATATTTATTTACAGGACTCGGGTATTAATCACTCACGCCGTGGAAAGCTCATTAGCGGCGACCCGTTTCCATGACAACGGGACCCCTCGGAGCCTTCGGGGTTGTCTATTTGCCCGATTTTCTCTCTTTTCATATTCGTACTAGTATCGTGTTTTGTCACCGGTGACAAAAACAAGCAAATAAACCTTGCGTGATCCTGTGGCTTCTGTCCGCTTTTCCTCCAACGCTCAACGATTTCCCCAGTCTTAATTAACGATACGTGGATGTGATTAAGCAAGTGTGAGAGTTATACGAGGTTTCTGAGTAGTTGTTCTGCTGCATTACCTTGTTTAGCTGTAAAGCTCGAATTAAGACGTGGTCTGACTTGTCTCGTGTTCAAAGTACCCCTGAGACGTGTTAGTCCTAAAAAACTGTGATGTTAGTTATCTTTCTGCTTGTGTGTCATTTGGCAGCACAGAACCTTTTGAGGAGCATTTGTGTTGCAGTCTCTGCTACAGCTGAGCTGGGACTCAGTGGTGACTTCCTGTGTAACTTTGTCATCGTGCTGTGGTGTGACCTTGACAGGTCTCTTTAACTTCTTCCTACCCCACTCTGCTTAGCAAAAGGAAATATTGCTCACTTGCACCTGTGCTCTGGGCTAATCAAGAAAAACACTTTATCTAAGATGGAGTACTGTTAAAACTGAATATATGAGTGTATTGTCTTCTGTTACAAGGAGTTAGCATATACTATACATTCCTTTTCCCTAATGGTAGAGGTAAAAATCCCCCTTTTTAACTCCAGTCTTCATTTAACATGACACAGTCCTGCTGGTCTTCAAAAGATATGTACTGTTATCATCCAGCTGAAAACAGTGGTTCTAATGCCATTTTTAACTGTTTTCCTGGGTTAACTTCATCAGAGTCAGGTAAAAACAAGAGTCTTTAGCTTCCTGAAATTTGTGGGAATAACCACTGTCACAAAGAGTACACATCCGGTGGGAGGATGCAAGAGTAAGGAAAAAAAAATGCTGTAAAACTGAATGACAGTCTTGATCACTTGCCTCAGTATTGCAACCTGAGAGGGACTTAAAAGCTTTTTTTAAAGAGACTGAGGAAACACACTTCTAACTTATGTTAGGTTAAACATCTGAAACTCTTCTCCAAATGTTCATAGTTTTGCAAGAGACAGTTTAATATATAGTGCTATGTTGAGAAGCATTGTGAGCGTGTGAGGAATGTTTTAGAATATTCAGTTCTGAAATACTGCCCGAGAGATGTTCAGTTGTGACTGTTTTAGATTACAGGAGTAGGAAGTTATAATAGTAGGGGAACTTCTGTATGAAGCATAGAGTCTTTCTTCTTTCTTGAAACACTCCTTCTGAGTGAATAAACTGTTATAAAATAACTGTCTCTTTTATATTATGAGAGTCTATCCTCAGCTCAGTCCAGCAAAGTACCAAAACATATGCTTCCTTCCAAACGTATTAGAGTAGGCAAACCACACTTCAAGCTTTTACTGAAATACCCCTAAAGCCTGTGACCTTGACTTTTGTATTCTGATTTTTAGCAACTCAGTAGCGAGATACCTGTCTGAAAATATTTCTTGTGAGTTGAGGACCATCACCAGCCACTAGTTACCAGAGAAATAACTTTATGACAATCCCATGAATAGAAAGAAAAAAAAAAAAAAAAAGAAAATAAGTCTTCGTTGGCATCGTGTCTCCTTTGGATGTCATTGACTTAAATTTCCATGCTGAATGATTAAATTTCTACTGCTTAGTGCTGCACAGTCAATACAAGTAGAAAGTGATACAGGTTTTACTCTGTGCTTCACATTCTCTGTCTTTTATTATTGGTGCTACTAAGAGCTATTCCAGTTCATTTTTCAGACCCTAGTTGCCATGGGGGGTGGAATTCTTAGTTTTATTTTTTAAGATTGATAAAAGGTAGCAAGAAAGATAATTTGTAACACACCCTTGTTACTTTTATAGGTATTTTCAGAACAATAATCACTTAAGGTGGTGAGAAGACATGTGAGTATATAAAGATGTCACTGATAAAGGGGTTTTGTTTGAGGGAGTGGGAAAAAAGTCCATAAACACGAAGGCTAAGTCTATAGATATGGATAATGATATTGGTTTGCACTGTTGTTTTACTCAACATTATGCCAAAATAACTTGGATATAAGGTACACTGGTTTTCATAAACAAAAACTCTTCTAATGGTGTTCATAGTCAAGATACTAAAAATTGCTCAACCTGCCTATTGCTCAGACTTGGCTGTCATGTGGAAATAGACTTAATATTCTTTGTTTCTCTGGTGCTGGAAGTCCCACACCTGGGATGAATAAGATGCCGGACCAGTATTTAGAGGAGGCAGTTGAGCCCCTTTCTCTGTAACGGATCCACTCTGGACAAGTCACTTTACCCCTCTATTTTAACTTTGCCCTGCCCCCATTAATCATCATCATTCAGTGTTGCTTAATTGGAGTGTAGAGTCTCACTGTGTGCGTATATTGTGCCCAGAAAGATCTCTGGGGAAGCAGCAAAAGGTTAGTGCAGCACAGTAACAAATGGTAGCCAACATTTTTCCCATCTCGGTCCTCTGTGCATCTGTGCAGTGTGATCTGAGAGGCAGTGAGATTGTTGGACATCAGTGTGAAGATGTTGTGGAGGAATTACTTCCAGTGCTAGTTCCTTAACATTCATTTGGCTGAATATATTTGAAGGAAACAGCTTTCAGAGAAAAAGTTCATAGATCTGTACTCCAAGGACTTTCAGATAAAGAATGGCTCATCACTCCTTTTCCTGTTTACTGTCAGGTTGCACGTACTGGTTTTCTGGGTGGAAAAATAAGTCAATTTTGAATTTAAAATAGGCATATTGGCAGTAAGGGGCTCGTGAAGGGCAGAGACCAGCACTAAATATCCAAAGTGAATTTTTTTTTTCTTTTTCTGTGTTTTTAGGAGGGGGTTGGGAAGCTGAGTTTCCGGGTATACTTTTTGAGCTTATAAAATACACAACCTCATTTGACAGGAGCGAGTAATGGTGTTAGGAAGGTATGAGAGATGTTTCTGTTAGTCCAGTTGGGAGCTCAATGATGTTCTTCCTAAACTACTACAAAGTGTTTATGTTTCAAATGGTGATGTACTTAATTTGACTATAGGGGTTTTTGGTCTTCATTTCAAAATCACCCTAATAATACTGCTGATAAACCAGTCTTTTAGATTGAGGCAGGATTGCTTCGTATGAAAGGTTTGCAGATGAAAAACTGACTTTTAAAGTGATCTGTCTTATATAAGGTAGACTTACTTCTGCTTTTCATCAGAATTTAATGGCCAAACTTAAGATAAATCAAAGAATATATTTTTACATACCAGTAGTAATGTAAAGCTCTCCTATTTCTGTCATTTTATGCTTTTAAAATATGAAACTCCTTAAACATGAAGATGTAGAAAAGCTCCTTTCTGACGTTCATTTACTCACCACCTTTTTATTGAACTGTGTATAGTAATTTCAAAACTACTTAGGTTTTTAAGACCAAAGTTTGAAACAACACAAAGAAATCTGTGTTTTAAAAAGTGCATTCTGGATGGATGCCTCTGCCCTGACTCTAAGATGCCTGATTACATGCGTGCAAAATCACATGCTCAAACTCCCAAGTCATTTTGGAAGTTTTGGACCCGGGTGTGTTTTCAATTGTAAAATAGAGACATCAGCTCAAATTCCTTCGAAATTCAAGTTCCTCCCATACCTGTATTGCTCAGAGGAGTGATGGGGTTCAGCAGCACCTCAGCCATGAGATGCTGCTGCTGCTCTGCCTTTCCCCTTCAGCTGCGGGACGGGCTGGCAGCCCCTCCTGGCTGTGCAGGCGGAAGAAGCCAAGGGGCGGATTTGGGATGTTCCCTGGGGATAAGGCAGGGAGAGGCCTCCCCTCTGCATGTGCAGCAGCCTGCCTGCTTCTCCTGCAGTCTCTTGATTTGTAGGCTGACCTTTCCACACCAGTGAAGCTTAGCAGGCCCTCCCAATTTTCTCACTTTATGCCAAGATGTCTGATGTTGCAGACAGGGAGTCTGTTCCTGCTCTATTTGGAGGCAAGGGCAGAATTCTCACTGATTTCCATAGGAACAAGATGTGTTCCTAAACATACTTCAGTAGCTAGAAAGAAACTTCCTAATAAAGAACCAGACCCACATAACACAGAACATGAAGCATTGTTCTAAGCTTCAGAGCTCTCAGCAGTAACATGTCTGCAGACCAAGCACTGCAAGCAGCAAATCTCAGGGCATTCCTGGCAGCACTGTGGAGGATTATCTGCTCTCATTCTGCCCAGAGAAACAACTGAGGCTTCAGCTTGTTACTGATAAAATCTTATTTATTCTAATGGATGCCATTTGAGCCCCTCAGGTCACATCAGGAGTGGAACTCTAGGAGCAGTGAGGTGTGATGTAGTAGCTGTTGCACACAGGATTTGCTACGTCAAGCAGAAAAGGCAGCGGGATTTCAATTTACCTGAAGAAGCAAAATGCCCTCTCCCGCACTGATGTGAGACTTAGAAGTTACCAAGGAAAAGTTTGGAATGCAATTCTGCTGCTCTGAGTTGTTGTACTCTAGCCAGACTGGTTCCTAACTAAAACTTTTTTTTCTTTTTCTTCCTTTGGATTTTTTTTTTTTTTAAGTGGAGACGTTCCAGCCCTCATTTTACTGACATTCCTGTGTTGCTGTTTCACAGCAGTGAATCCTCTCCAATTACAGGCTTTTACTTTAAGAGGGGTTAAAATGAATCACCTAAAACCAGTTGGAGGCAAGGGTTTCCAAAATGTAACTCACAGATATCTGTGATTCCTTCCTTTCTCAAATCCATGTATTCCAGTAATTTTGCCACTAGAAAGGCACTGTGTCAGGGTGCAAGGAAGTGGTGGGAAGATACAGATTAGTGCTTTTGCCATTTGTGTTGCATTCCTGTACATGAGAGCCTCAGGGCTGCTTCTTCATACAATTTTCACCTTGTGGTAGTCAGAATATCATTTTCTCTGCTTATCTCCCATCTTGGACTGGTTTGTTTTTGTGGTGAACATTTGGGAAAAAGCATTTTTTTTTCTCCTGTGGTGTCTTAGCAGCATCAACATTTGTTAAATTCTTCTTTACTTATTCCCCTGCCCAATTATTATTACAATAATAAAAAAAGCTTTGTCTTGTAAAGCATGTAGCTTACATGCTTTCCCCTTATGTCACTTTCCAGGTAATTACTATTTTAACATTTGAAAATACAGACAAAATTCTAGAGAGAAACTTTTCCAAGGAAATTACATCCACTTCAGACACTTTATCTTGAATGGCAAATATAGATGTTTAATATGCATTCAAATCCAGAGTTAAGTTTGGGTTCTTTGTTCATGTCTTGTTTTTTTCAGTATGACCATTGCATATCATTGGACAGAAAGCTACCAAGATAACAGACCAAGCTTCCTGTCCTCAAGATACAAACCATTTCTGTTTCTACAGGTACAAATGTCCCAAAATGCAGACCTTGAGCACAAAACTGCTTAAACAATTTACTTGAAAGCTGTAGCCCAAAATTTCATAGTCCTGAAGAACTTTTTATCCCAAAGGATGGAGATGTCAAGCATGTTTGAACTGAAATGAATGGACACTGAACAGCATCTTCATAGGATAGGTTTAATTTCTGCTTTGTGGTGAGAAAAAGACATTCATTCTTCTAACATTCATATTGTCAGTTGAATTCCCCTTAGAGATTAGTGGTGAAGGAGCCCTGACCTGAATAAAACACTGGTTCAGTATGTGGCTTCTTGGGAGACAGACGGTATCCCTGACAGATAGGGCTGGAATGGAAAAGTCAAGGCAGAAATCAGTGAGTGGCTGTTCTCAGTACTGAAATAATTTTTAAGAGGCAAGTTCAACTCATTACCATTTTTAATTGTGTGGAGTTTTAAGAGTAATTCATTGTGATCCTGCTGTAAAGTGTTGTGATGTGGCAGCATTTTGTTGATTTAGATATTGCTGGAAATTCATTTTTAGAAATACTATTGGCAGGCATTTAGAAACCTGGACTCCAGCCAGAAAGTGAACAATCACTGGAGCCGGCTCTGCGAGGAGATTCTATACACACAAGTTGGAGATTTATTAATTACTACTTTGTGTTGCAGCCCCTCTCATCCCTGTTTGGGCAAGTGTGTGAATTCCTGTGGGAAGTCATGTAAGGGGCTGGCAGAGGGACTGCTCTAGTGCAGGGACGCTGGCCAGGGCAGTGGCACTGAGCCACGTCCTGTCCCATAGCCCCTCAAGGGCAGGTGGCAAATGGAAAGGGTCCCGTGGCCTTGGTGCTGTTCTGCTTCTTCCCTGTGTGGTTTTGGACAAGTAGTTCTGCTGCTGGAGGAGCAGCAGGGTGCACAAATCACTGTGCTTGCCTCTGCTGCAAAGATCAGGCCCTGTCACTCTTCTTCCCCTTTCCTTCCTTGCTTTCCACTGTTCATCTCCCAGCTAGGGTTGGTCAAAAGCAGCTCCCTTGAAACTCCAGAGGGTTTACCTCAGAAACAAGTTTTACATAAGAAACCAGCTCACATCGTGCACTGCTGGTGATAATTGCTTTTTAGGAGTCTCACACGTAGAACTATATTGATAAATTACAAGCTTATCTTGCAAAAATTCTGTTTTATTTTGGAGCAAAAGGGCACAAGTGAAGAGTTACTGAACAGGGCTCTAACATTTCTTCAGTATGAAATAACTGTTTCCAAGATAGGTATCCTACTTTTGCAAGTCCATGGGCAAGTTCCTATTTATCTGAATGGGAGCAGGGTCAAGCCCCATTTGCCTGAGGGCTGCTATTTCGAAAGAAAACCCTTTCTGAGTCGCCTCAGCAGGAATCGGGATGCACTCCTGGGCAGTAAGCTAAATATAACAATGAGAAATAATAGGAAGGGAATTGGCAGCAGTGGTAGTACTTTTGCCTTTCTGCTCTTTATCATCAGGGCCCTGATCTCATTGCAGCCACAGAGACGTGGTGGGAATACAGTCATGGATGGCTACACTCCTCTTAGGGAAGCCAGAGCAGCAAGACAAGGTGGTGGAGCTGCTGTTGGTGTGAGAGAGCAACTGGAATATGGTGAACTCTGCCAGGGAGTGGGTGAAGAACGAGTCAAGAGCTCATGGGTGTGTGAGGGTGACAGAGCACTGACTTCACAGAGAGGCTGTGCAGTCTCCTTCTCTGGAGAAATTCAAAACCCACCCAGATGCAGTCCTGGGGAACTTGCTCCAGGTGACCCTTGGGCTGGGTGGAATGACCTCCAGAGGTCCCTGCCAGCCCCATCCATTCCATGTTTCTGTGATTAGATTTCCACACTTCTGTGTCATGCAGTCCATTAATTCAGTCTTTGTTAGACAGCCTCTCCTTTCTCATAGAAACATATTAATAGCAGGGAAAGTTCTATCCATCATTTGAGCCCTAAGGCCAGAGTCTGAAGTTTGCTGCCTTTTTTTTTTTTCTACAATCTGCTGAACATGAGAGAAATAAATATGGATCTATATGCACACATAGCTCTCCTTAAAATTAATTTGATTATATGTGTTCATTTTGTGCTTTTCGATTGGTCTGCTCTCTCTGTGATGAGAGCTGCAACAAGGTTAATGCTTATGGCAAATTTTGGTTCAGTTTTTAGCCTTTATTACTATTCCCTAACTCCACCTAGCTTCTGCCAAAACCTTCTGAGTTTGGGCTGCAGTGGGAAACTTTCAATAGCATGAGCATGAGTTCAAGTGACTGAGAACTAGTAAGAGTACAATTAAGTACTTAGTGTTGAATGACAGTAACACTGCTCCAAACTTTCTGCAGTGATGGAAATGAAATACAGAATAAACAAGTTCACAAGCCTTCACAGTTCGACACATTTAAGGCATTATTTTTCTCTTTTGATCACTGAAATGTAATCCAATAGTCTTAAACCAAAGGTAATTATAGACCAGCCTTAAAGCCTCAAGCCAGAGCTCCCACCATGGTTTTCAGAAGCGCCCTGTACTGTGCCTCTGTCACAGAAAGCCCCAGTCACAGTTCTTGGTGCCAGTTGCTTTTCAAGGAAAGATAAAAGAGGAGCAATATCTCTAGGAAGTCAACGCTTTTCTTAAGCAGGATGCGTTTATGTTACTGTCTTTTTTGATAATTAGGCTCAGAAAGCAGGCGTTGTTTTGCTACCTCATGCATATTACAACCAACAATTAAAAACCCTGTATAAAATAAATAATGTAAATGAAACTGTAGTGGGATCACTCATCATGATCAAAGCTGAGATTTCTCTTTAGTTTCTGAGTTTTCTCTGCCTTCCCTGTTCTGTGTTGTCAGCCCTGTATCCTTTTTCGGGTGAGCTTAGGCAGGCAAATGGAAATCTTGTACTTTTGCTTTAGTTACCATGGTTGGGATTGACTGTGTTTTGCAGTTTACTGCTGGCGTGGCCTGGCTGCCCAGTAGCTGCCAGCAAACTTCCAAAATGAGCCAGGCTTTTACCTCAAAAGTATTTGCTGGGGTCTTCTTCCTCTTCGTGTCTTCCATATGAAGTGGTGCTGGGGCCGGTTGCAGTGGTTTTGTTTCAGGCAGTACTGATCAGAACGTGGAAAATCATTTTCCTCTTTCATGAGCCTAAATCCTCTTTCCTTTGCTTTTTCCTTTCCTTTTCCTTTCTGCCTGGTATGAAGTAAATGTTCTGGTGTTTTAGTTTCAACCATCGAAACCAAACAAATGTTTAGCCCATTTAAACATTAATTTCTTTTCTAATTTTCTTCCAGTTCAGCTGCCAAAGCAACAAAAAAACGCCTGTCAGTTGCACGGCCCTTATGGAGAATTTGTATCTGGCACAGAGTGGCCTTCCACAAGAACATGTTTTTTCCTGTGAGTTGAGAGGCTGAGCACATGATATGATCAGCTTGTTTCCAGACCCGTCATCACTGCAAGCCCTCAGAAGTCCTGTCCTCTTGCACAAGAGCATTTTCCACAATTGGACAGCCTGAGACTTAGAGTTTGAAGAGTTTAGGAAACCACTAAAAAAACCCCAAAGCTTTGTTTAAGGGAGTGGATTACCTGTGTCCTTTTCTTGAAAACAAAGCTAAGACACGGTCCTCAAGGAATTTGGTATCTTCAGTTCTTGAGCCTGTAATGGCTCTGCTTATCACAGGATCACAAATTTTTTAATCCTCTTTCAGAAAGTGTAAAAAGTATCTTATGATAAATACCTCTTGGGTTGTAAGGTGGAATTATTTCGCATGTTGTTTCTGTATCCAAGCTGAGTGCAATCCATCAGAATGATGGTTTTATTCATTTGGGGGAGCAGGAAGAAGGATGTAATCAAAATTAATTTGTCTAGCTATGAGTAGCAAAGCAGACTCAGTAAAAAGCAAGCCATGTGTTCTACTGCTCGCTACTGCTAACAAATGTAATGCTACACCAAAAACAAACACAGTGACCCAGCAAGCGTTCATAACAAGAATTCAAAAATTCTTGAGCCTGAATTTTGAAGGACCAAGTGATGATGGATGCAATGGAAATTAATGGGGGTGGCAGTTTCTCTGGCCCTCCTTCCGCTGTGAAGGGGATCCAGAATTTCCAGCAGGGCTAAGCAGAAAGGCCAATGCCTTAAAATACATAAACCAGCATCTAAACCTGAAGTTTGTTCTGTTACAAGAACAAACGATCTCTGCAAGTGTAATGATCTGAGTAGTTAGGAGCAGTTCTGGCACATGAGGAGGATGAAATAATGTCAGAAGAACATACTGCTGTAAGACAGAAGTAGCAAAGTGCCATTTAAAATTTTAAAAATAAATTCTTCTGCATGATCTGGCTTTTTAATGGTATGCTGTGGCAGCTTTTGGTCAAAGCTGAAGGTCACCAGAGCACAAACCCTTCGTTGTTTTGCACCATATATAGCACAATACAACAGAAAGTAAAGCCATCAAAACACAAGTAAGCAGCAGGACACAGTAAGGCATAAATATCTATACAATATTAGAGTCTTTAAAAACAAAACAAAAAAAAGGTGCAATCTCATTCCTGTTTCATCGTGACAGCAAAAAGGAATAGCTGCTTTCCTAGAAACAATTTAATGACCAGTGTGACTCTTGGATTGGGCAGATGGCACAGGAGAAGGGTGTAGGAGTGGATGTTTGGGTCAGGTTGAGCATCCTTCTCACTTTTTGATATTGGCTGGGCTAGGTATTTTTTTATCTAAGTATAGGGAAATTGTATTTCTCCATATATACCCTCTCAGCTTCTGGCTGACTGCCTCACAGGTACATTCTGCCTGGCAGCAGAGCCACAGTTTTGTGTTTAATAGCTGTTGGTGGGAGTTTTAATCCATAGAATTTGTCTAATTGTTCTTGAAAGATAATTAAGCTTCTGTCATAAACAGAAATCCAGTTAAACTGCATGCTGTGTGGTAAAACCACCTCCTTTTGTTGTTTTTCAAAATGCTATCTGATAATTCTTGTATTATGAGGAGTGATGCAGGATTGCTGTCTATTCAGTTTGTCAATGCTGCTTGTAAATTTTTGTAGGCTTTTATCAAATTCCTTCCCAGCTGAATCTTCCCAGTCTGTTCAAATGCTTTGCATACAGAAAACATTTTACACCTCTTACTATCCCTGTCATTTGTGATCCCTTTCCAGCTCTAGAGATGTAGAAAAATCATACCATGATATAATAAGCTTTTCTTTTTTTTCTCCCTTTTTTTTATCAGCTTGCAAAATACTATCTGCTACTGAGTACTAAATCGCTATCTGCATAGAATTGATGTGCATAATTTCATTATAGTTTTCCTATCTCTCCAAGATGCAGTAGCCTGCCCAGTGCTGAGAGAAAGGGATTTCTTCCCTGCATTACCTTGCATTTACCAGCATGAATTTCATTTACCATTTTATCCCCCAATTCCCCAGTGAGTGATGGATTCTGCTAGAATGATTTCTGGGTGAAGGCAAGGAAGTGTTCTCCAAGCTGTGGATGCTATTAGGAGGGAGTCAGTTCAGTGTAAGGGAAAGTGTCTCTTGGGATTTGTCGTAGTTTTGAGGAATTGGAACTCATAAATTCTCTGAAATAAATTTGGTCAAGAAATTCTGTTAAGCCTGTGCATTTCTTTGCCTTCTGGGACAGAGTCCTTGAAGGACTGAATGGGCAAAGCTTGACAGAGGAGTAGTAACAGTGGCAATGTGGAAGCTCTGCCTTACTAGTTTTCAGCATCAAGGACAGCAGTGAGACAGGAAAAGAGTCCTGGAATCACAAAAAAAAGAGATAGAGGTTGGTCTTCACTAGAAATCCATTAATTAAGAAATAGCATCTTGATAGCAGGAGGATGCCGTGGCAATTGATCCACTGACAGCAGAGACGCTCATGTTTGGCTTTTCTCAGGTAGCAGCACTAAAGCTCTTTTCCACTATGGCTTTGTGCAGTGTTTCTTGTACAGGTTTAAAGTTTCTGTGACAGAAATGGCTCTTGGTTTTTTGCTCCCTGTGCAGTGTTTTGGTCAGCAATAGGAATCGGGCTCCTTGGTGCTGAGAGAAGGGACCTCCCACATGGTTAAATTCCCAATGTTCATTCAGACTGCTTTAAAAATAGGTATTCTCAGGGATGCAGTAGTTGGGTTCCTCGTATAAAGGGTTCTTCAGATGTGTCTCCTCACCAAGCAAGAAGAAAAACCTTTGAGGTTGTCAAATCTTCCCCTATAAACCATAAGTTTTGTCCATGCGGAAACTAGCAATGTTTTCAATGAGTCACCAGATACTGAGGGATTTCTCCCTCCTAGTGTCCTTACCTTGGCTAGAGGAAGGGTAATCAGCACCTCTTTGGGAAAGCAAGTTTCAGTTACTGGTGCTGCAGAAGAGTTTGGTTTGTTGTGGAGTCACAGAGTGTGCTTAGCCAAAGTACTTATCAGGACTGATATCTAGATAGTCCTCAGGTGAGTTTATCTCAAGGAGACAGAACAATCACTGAACATTGTAAACAAAAAACAAGGGCAACTCAGACCAGATATTGAAGGAAATTGAGTTATTTTTGCAATACCCCTTTGTTGTAGCATCTTTGTGGTCACCTAAACAGTTTGAGGTGCCTCCATTTGCAAATGTGTTATTAATGTTGTTTTTATTTTTAGGGAATTTAGCTTATTTCTTTGATTTACTCTGCAAATTCTAGTTCCTTCTAGAGCTGTTTAGACTAATGTTTAGTCATGCTTATTCTTTTAGGTTAAGACATAAGCTTTACACGTATTAACCTTTTATATCATCCGAATGTCTATGCTTTTCCTTTATTTGCCCTCTTTGCTGGGAAAGTAATCTACAGAATACATTTCTTTAATGGGTACCATAAAGGTATTCTGAGTTTCCAACAGCTTTATACGTAACCTTGTGCTGTCTTAAGATACAAGGAATACTTGGAGTCATTTATCTCTCCAGGTTTTTTCCCCTCATTCTCTTTTTCACATATTTGGTTGGTTCATTTCATCCAGTGTCTAAGTTCTACCTCCTTTTGTGCTGGAGAGGCATTCACTCTGCTTGTACAGGTTATTCCAACAGCTATCTGACAAAAAAACTCTGGTCTGTGTCTTAAGGCACAGACTGCTGAGTGCTTGAAGTTTTGAGATCTGTTATGTTATCACATCAATACTGTCCTTGGACCCTGAGTTAGGAATTTGATATATGCAGGAATGGCCTGGCTAGTGAGCAACTAGTTAATCTGAGTGATGGCTAATTCCTTGAACCTCAGTTTAACTTCTTTCTGTGAAGTGCTTTTTCTTTAAGTTTGGAGGTCATAATTTGGCTCACCATGCTGACTTGGGTATGCCAAATGCAAACGTAATAAGCAGCCTGTTTAATTTCAGGCTGATAGTCTTGCTTATCTTCTCCTAAAACCTTGCATGTAACTCCGAAGTAGAATACTTTTTAATTAATTCTTTTACTGACATGGTTCTCAGTGATGTTATGCAAGCGCTGGTTCTTACGAGCTCTTTTTAAGCAATGTAATCCTCTTGCAGTCCCTGCATCTGTCCTTCACATGGCAGGAAGTTATCGAGCTCTCAGTTCACCAGAGGTCCACGGGCAACTTTCAGCATCAGATTTCTTCTGCTGGTAACAGTCTGGGTTCTTTGCAGTTTGTGTGATTGCTGTCCACTGTATATAGTTGGATTTTCTTCACTTGACAGATCCTCGTTTCCTCAAGAAAGTTCAAGGCTGCATCTTCCAGTGGTGTTGCTGTGTTACCCTGCTCTTTTGTCAGTGCAGTATTCCTTATTTATCTCTAATGATGAGGCCAAGTCATAGTTGGCCCTCTCTGTCACGTTTGACTAAAAGACAATCAACTGCTGCCAGAAATAAGGTTTTTTAAAGCTGTCTTTAGGCACCACCCTGAGGTGGTGCCCAGTGCTAGGAGATAGGACGTGACTCTGACTCTTTGGACTTGATGTATTCCTGCACAATGAAGTTCTCTCCGCCCAGTGCAGTCAGCAGCACCTTCTTGGTCTTCCAAGTGGAGATGTTCATATCGGTTTGCATGTGGAAAGCCCCTCTCCACTGAACTGAGCATAGGTACAGATCTGTGTGCTGCAGAAAGTTTCTAAAGATAGGTGAGAGGTGTCCCAGGAATGTCTAAATATCTACCAGGGGAATTCTGCTTAGGGACCCTTAACTCTCACCCCTCTTCTACAAAAGGCATTGAGTGGACAGCAGATTCCTTGTCCTGGTGCAATTTTGGCGTGTTTTGGTTAGCTTTGCTTCTCTTCCTAGGATGGGAAGATTTCCCTCCTGTGCTTGATTTTGGGAATGAAGCACAGGGTGCAGCAGTCTGTCCCTCAGAGCTGAGCCCTTCACAGGGCCGTGTCTAGAGATGGGAAACAAAGAGTGACCACACGTGATCAATCCATCATCATGGGCCAGTAGGCAGCTCCTGCTTTAGGTAATGTGAGCTTATCCAGCAGTTTTGTTCCCACCATCCTTCTCTTATTAGTGTCAATTATTGGATAAATACTCAGCCCATCCTTTTGATGAAGTTGATCTTGGACAAGGAAAAAAAAAAGAGACAACAGAGCTCTAGTGCCCAGAAAACTGGAGCCTTGCGTATTCACTATTGCCTGACAATAGCAAGGCTGACATTTCAAATAAGGCCTTTCACAGCTATGTGCAGCATTGTTTAACTAGCAATCCATTAAATATATTAATTCTTTCTTTAAGTTTCTTAAAATCTGTAACTTGTTACCTTGAATGTTTAACCTTTGAATTCTCTGGAGGTGAGAGACTGGGGAGAGGGGATATGTTGGTGAAAATCACACAAAGGTGCCCCTTGAGTGGTACCAGTTGAACAGATGTGGGCTAAACCAAAGCAGACGGACATCAGTTGTTTGGATCTGAGACTCTGGGCAGCAAACCTGACACTGTTCCAAGTGCTCAAGGAATTGTTGTTTCCAAGCCATTTGTAAAGTGACTTAAAACTTTTCTCAGTTATGAAGTATTACATGATGATTACTGTGGAAATAAAAAATATCACCCTTCTTCCTGTTTTCACTTACGTTCTTTCTTAGCTACACTGACTCTCCAAATAATTGGAACAGGCTTTGAATTTTCATTCTGCATGACTGGTTTTAATTTCGAAGTGTATTTAGGACAGAAAACTCTTTTTAACCGGGACAAAAATAGCTGTCCCATACCTGGTAGTCCAGTTACCAGTAGTAAGTGCTACTGTTTTTTAACTAAGTACATTTTCCTAAACATGTGAAAGAAATGCTCTTTCATTACTCAAAGGCAGATACTTGTTCAGTTGTACTCTAGCCTGTTTTGCATAAATTTGCTTCCTGTATGCAGCATCCTTCTCATCCCTGCACCCTTGTCGTTGCTAAGCGGCTTTCTCAGTTGTTGATCCATCTTCCCACTCCTCATTTTTATTAATATCCTATCTTTTATTAGATTCTTGCTTCCATTTATATAGTGCACTGTGATTCAGCATAGTTAATAGGCGATTTTTACTGAAAGGCAGTAAAAGGGCTTTTGGAATAGATCTTGAAACATATTGTAGTAGGTTTGAAAGTGAGATTTGTGACATTAGTATCTTGAGACAATGTAGCTTAATCCAGGCAGATTGCAGATAATCCAGCTATTAAGTGGAAAATTTATATGATGTTTAAAGTTTTCACTGAGCATGAAGTGGGTACTGTGGTAATGAAATCATTGCTTTCCTGATCGTTCAGGGTTCAAGACTGCACAAGGTTGTGACTCATCTTTATTTTTTCTAAACCTGTTCCTGTGAAATACGCAAAAAATCCATAAAACAGGTGAGCTCAGTCTGCTGGAACACGTTCTTATGAGGCTCTCTCAAAAAAAAAAAAGTTCTATCTCATATATCCCTCTAATATATATAAGCCATATATCATATATATTATATATGTGCCATTAATAATAGTGTTTCATAAATATCACATATGTTGTATATGTATCACATATTGTATTTGTCATGTATCATTATATAATACATGATTTTTGTAATCATATTGTCATATCTCTGTCGTGTATCACATATGATGTCATATGTGTCATATATACATTATGATATGTTACAGGTATGATACCCTATGTATCATGTCACATATATCACATCCTTTTCAGTCATTTTTGCATGAACAGCTGAGGAGAGTTAAAGCAGAAAAGTCTAAAATGCCATTTCCATTTTAGGGTGAAGTACCGTGGAAGAAGCAGCTTTCAGAGGCAAGTTTTCTGTAATTCAGTTCAACTTGGGAATGGTTCAAAATCTTTGGAATCAGTTTCTGTTCCCAGGTGTTGTTTCCATGAAGTATTCTGTCTTTGTCCAGTACAGAATCCTTCTGGGTTGACCAAAAGGCCTGACACAGTGATAACTTTGCAAAATCCAAAGGGTGAAAGTCGAACTGCTGCACACACATGGGGAGTCTTTTTGCTGAGGCGCTGTGACTATACCTGTCAGTTTTTAAAACCCTTCAGAAATACTTCCAAGGAAAAAAGGAATATCCAAGAATATGTCTTCTCACTTAAGATGAAAGCATGAAAATACATTATCTGAAAGCGCAACAGAAATTTTTGAAATAATGAAGGGAATCACTTTCACATCACTTGTTCTCCAAAACTAAAACTTGTGGTTTTGAGGACAAGTCCTACTGCTTGTAATTTTTGACAGAGTAA
>VYZQ01008428.1:43915-59454 GCA_013400655.1 Mystacornis crossleyi
CACAGTGAAAGAAGGCCTCTAAAAATGCAATTCCTCATCCATTTCTTTAGTCTGCTTTCTGGTGTAGCTGCAGAGACAGTTGTGATTGCCAGCAGAAGGGAGGAGGTGGTGTGAAGGTACGAATCTCAAAGAAGGAGGAAGAGGATGGGCATCATTCTTACCTCCGCAGTGACCACAAATAAGCTTAAAATGGTGTATTTAAAATGAAAACTGATGCATTAGACCACCCTTGTAATTGCTGGTTCTCAGAACTGGAATGAGAACCTGATAACACATCCTCCAGGCCCTCAAGTTCTATTCAAAAAACAAAAACAGACTACAAATAAATCTTCATTTCCTCTGTCCTTCCAATGCAATTCTTATTTTAAAATGCCATCAGTCTTTAATAATAAATAATAATTTATCTATCTAGATCACTGCTAATTACCACGTTTTTGCCTTCTCTATTCTGTGGCCTGACATCACAAAATACTTTGTATGATTTAGGCTCTTTCTCTTAGTGTATCACCTGTTGTCCTGCACATCTCATCCAGTGGCTGATTGGGCTCTAATAGCTCAGAGATGTCACCATGGGACTGCATGAAGCAGTTTTGCTGTAGCCAGACAGCAGCATGGAAAAACTCAAAATAGTCAAGGAGTGAACAGTTATTTGTATTTCTGACCTCTGAAAAATGGTTTTATTCCATGTAATGATCACTGGAGCGATAAAATTATTGCTTATTAAGTTATAAAATTAGAGCATTTCCCTACTGTCACAAATACATACCTAAATGTATGTATGTATTCATTTACACAGATTCTGTCACTCTGCTGGCTCTCGATGTGCAGCTCTCGCTGTTCTAGTCCCCCACTCTGATCCTCCCAGCTGACACTCAATAAAATACAAGCATTGCATGATTCGGATTAAAATGCCAATTTCATTGTTGCCCATTCTGTCAGATATAATTGAATAAATCTTCCCTCCCTGAAAAGCTTCTAGATTTGTACCTGCAGTGCTGTTTAAGAAATTACCAGTGAGGCTGCACTCAGTTACTAACAGGATTGCACTTTCTGAGACATGCACCTGATTTCCAGACTGAGTTAGTCTCCCACAACTGATAAGAAGCTTTTTATCATCATTCTCGCTGCCTGCTCAAATTGCATGCTACAGAAGTGAGATATGTTACAGGCACCTACTACACTATAACTATCTTTAAGCTACTTTAATCAACAACCCTGAGAGGAATAAAATTAACTTTGCCTTAAGCCCACAGTGATACAATTAATTATATTACTATCCTTAATTAGTTATTAACTGGAATGTATATTAACCATGTCGTTAATTTTGTCTGGATCAACATCACGCTCACAAGCTTGTGTTTGCCTGGATTATCTCACTTCTAAAAATGTTTTTATGTTTCTTCAGGTCCTTTAGAAGGAGGATGTCATTGTTTTGCAACAAACTGAAAAAATGATATATATGTCTCCCAGCCAGCTCTGCTGAAATAATTAGGTACAAATTACACAGAATTGCCAATATCAAATTACAGACCTTAGTATCAACCCATTAATGTCATCCTGAATTATTCCTGGTATGGAAATATTTAATAGTTTCAGCTATACCAAACATCTTTGTTTTCCCAGATACACAGCGGGGAGTGCTTATTGATCTCTTTTTAATTAACTGTTAAGAAGGCCAAGATTTACCTTAGTAATGAATCACAACCAGAATTCCTGCAGCTTTGGTTTACTCAGGAAAATATCAAATTCCTTTTATTCCTGTCAATATTGGCAATAACTTATTCTTTGTAGCTGTTTTTCTTGATTAAACCCCTCCGTTCTCAACCTCTGGCTTATATTCATTCTTTTTCTTTTTTTTTTTTAAATACAATTCCAACTTTAGGTCTGCTTAGTTTTCTAATGAATATGATATTCCATATATCATATTATTTTCATATTAATATGATATGATTAATTATTTTCTAATTAATATGATATTAATATAAAAAAAGGCGACAGCTTTTTCAAACAGTATTGATGAGAAATATTCTTGATTATCATTCCTTGTTTACTGCACTTTCATTTTCTTTTTACAGTGTTAGGGTTTCTAATTGTTTTCCCCTGGAGGAACTGTCGTCTTTTAAAGCTACAAATACAGAGGTGTGGGTGTTAATCATGCTTGCAGAAAACAGGGTAAACTCTCATGATTTCTTCTAAAAGTTACACTGATTTATAGGTTTGTGATCTGGTTTTTTTTCATGTGCTGAGATAGTTCTTGGTGAATCTGCTTGTGCCACACACAGCATTTTTGAGATAGTAAGAAATCTTTTGCCTCTCCACACGTTGTAGGTAGCACTGTGTCTCCCCTCCAGTGCCCACGTCTGTTACTCAGAACTCAGTTACTCATGGTGTGTTAATTTTCACCCCCTCCTCTTTTTGTTACGTGCAGGTGCAATTGTTTGGGGATTTTAATTTGAATCAGTAGNTGATCTCTTTTTAATTAACTGTTAAGAAGGCCAAGATTTACCTTAGTAATGAATCACAACCAGAATTCCTGCAGCTTTGGTTTACTCAGGAAAATATCAAATTCCTTTTATTCCTGTCAATATTGGCAATAACTTATTCTTTGTAGCTGTTTTTCTTGATTAAACCCCTCCGTTCTCAACCTCTGGCTTATATTCATTCTTTTTCTTTTTTNAACTCAGTTACTCATGGTGTGTTAATTTTCACCCCCTCCTCTTTTTGTTACGTGCAGGTGCAATTGTTTGGGGATTTTAATTTGATTCAGTAGGTTGTAGCAGACACCAGCTAGTAAACCACATAGTATTTATAGGATACAGCACTTATTTCATAAGCATTTGGCAAAATGTGTCTCTTGAAGTGTCGGGAGCAGCATAATTTTTACAGAAATTGCCGTTTCCCTTTCTTTTTTTCCCCGAGCTGCTCCATTGTAAACACCTTAGAACAATTTTAGCAGCGCAGGAGTTGGACTCACCAAACCAGCTTGCTGCAGCACCCCCTGGGCCATCCTGTCTGTGGCCCAGGCTCCCAGTGTTCGTGTACAGAGGCAGAAATTGCCTCTTTGTTGTGCCCTGATGTCAGTGTGAGCCCAGGACGCTGGAAACCTCCGAGGCCCAGCGTTAGTTGGATTTATCGGTGACGGCAGGACTGGGTGCCAGCTGCTCTTGCTCACCTTGGTGGTGACACCTGGGACAGTCTCTGCTGCAGCTGCTGAACGTGCAGCTGCTGTCGTTGAATCAGCGTGGAGAGAAGATGAGTTTGGACTCACCCTGTCTGGGAAACACCAAGGAGAGCCTTCATAGGAGGGCTGCCAGTCAGATCAAACCGTATCGCTTCGCACTCCCCTTCCTAGGAAAACAACAAATAATAATCCCATGAAAGGCTCTGATTCTAACGAAAAGATGTTTTTTGAAGTGTTTCCAACCATCTCAGTTGCTTGACCCACTTTCTGAGCGACTGCACCCTCTAACGGGGTAAAACAGATTGACTTTCAAAGCAGCCAATTTATTTTTCTGTTGTTTATTCCTTTCTAGTCCTTACACATATAATACAATAGCCTGTTCTTGTGACAGTAAAACAAGCACAGTTCTGCTGGATGTAGATTACAGGGGACGTATGAATATTCAGTAAAGGCTTTATATGATTCATCTCTATGCTGGGTTAATGAAAAGTATGTAAACAGCTGTATATATCCATGGTGAAATGAGAAAGGAATTTAATTATAGAAGGGAGAATTTATTTCACTTGTAAATCCAGAAAATGTTTTGTTTTTTTTTCCTACTGTGCAAAGCCATCTCATTTGACCAAAGCTGTGTGGGGAAGTGAAAGTTTGAACAACGAGAGGAGATGAAACAGACACCTAATCATGATGTTGCATCTTGTCCAACAGGTAATTCTCTAATGGACCAATGAAAGCCAACGATGACAAGTTGTGGTCAACAGTCCTTGAATGTGCTGATGGTTCTGCTCTCATTACTCCTGTCAGCAGGTAACTCTTATAATTTATCTTGTACTGATGTGTGCCACAGGGAAAAAATAGTTGCAATTTAATACTGTCTTCTTACAAAACAAGACCGAATGATTGTTAACTGCATAATAAATAAATCATAGAATGGTTAGGGCTGGAAGGTACCTTCAAAATCGTCTAGTTTGAATACAAATGAAGCTTCTTTGTATTTAAGAACTGGAAGCTGGAATTTGAATGGAACTGAAAATTCACTTTAAGAAGAAAGCAGACTGGATAGTTGAAAGAGAGTTTTATTTCTTTTGATATGCTATTTTTTCATCTCACCTAAAAGAAAAGAATAATTTCTGTAACACCCCAAAACACATCCATTTTGCTAAGTAACCATCAGCTGGAAGCAGAGCAAGCCATGTTCCAGTTATGTGTTTTTCCACATGCACAGAGAGTGCAAAGCAGTCTGAAGGATTGAACTTGTAATCCATGTAATTTTCCTGAATCTAAAGAATTGGCTGGACCAGAGATGTTTCTCCTGATGCTTGGTAGTTCTGTTCTAGATGTTTGCTATTAGCACACAGAAAGGGTATGTGTGGGAATGTGGCAGTTGTTAGACTGAGAATTAGTTGAGTGTTCTGATTATTGGTGGTATTTCTTCTTCAGAAGTTATTTACGGCATTAGGGTTTTCTGTAATTGTGAGTGAATATTTAAAATTAAATTTTAAAAGGTTCTCAGTACAAATAGATTTGGTCCTACAGGTGTTTAACTTGCAGTTCAATCTCTTTTATCCTCTATTCTTGACGCAGTTTTTAATAGAAAAAGACTTCTTTTTTAAATCACTGCTCCTTACTCCCTTGTAGTACATCACATCCCCAACCACCACAGTTAAAACTTTACCAGGCACCATGCTTCTTAAAGTATCCTTGCGCTCCAGTCAAAATTGTTACTACTCAGTCTGGGTCTTTAATATTCATAAAACATTAATATTCATATCTTCACCAGTCAGTTTAAGCATGTGTTTTGTTGCTCATGGCCTCATTGCTTGTTTGCAGTGTTCAAGTTGATTCTTGCTAATGATAGTTCATTATTTAGCTCTGACACAGCCCTTTTGCTAACAGTGTTATAATATTATCGATTAGAGCACTTCTCTGCTCGTGTTAAATCATTCTTTTCCTTTAGAGCCCTTCCCCTGACATCCCCATGTTTGGCGCTGCATCCCTAATTATGGAACTGCTCTCCTTCTCTGATAGACTGGGATCAGCCACAGGGGCTGGAGCTGCTTCTCTGTTGTCTTCTAGGCTAAAGAAATTTCAAAAATCTACCTCCCTGGTGTAGGACTGAAGTCAGTTATCAAGAAGTCTTCTGTGAAGTGATCAGAGATCGGACATCACAAAACTTTTCCAGCTGCTCCAGTCTCTTCTGTCAATTTTTAAGTTTTCATACCTTTGCCACTCTTTATAGGAGACTTCTACTAGAGCTGCCCTGAGATCCCGAACTCTTCCAAACCATTTCCCCAAGATGATATAAATACTTGTGTTGGAGTTGAGTGGGACACTGAGATTGCACTGTGTGTGCAAATAGCTGTGTTCAGCCTCCAGTGTATTCCCTCAAACCCAGACATAAAGCCAGTGTTCTGATTTTTTCTTTCTCTCTTGGAAGTACTGCCTCTGAAGTGCAGTGTTTTTATTTGAAACCAATTGCACACAGCTTTTACTTCTTACGTAATTCATCTATTAACATTGATAACTATCGGCTTTGTAAATGTGTTTCTTATCATTTTGTTGTTCCTTGGCTATTGATATTTTATTATCTGATGTCCACTATTAGCATGTACAGTCCAGGCTTAATTTTTAATCATCACAAGCCTTTCATGCCACCCCAACTCTGCTCCCTCCTTGTGGAATTTTGCCACCGTCATCTGTAGGAATGGTTTTAGGTCACTGGTAACTCACAGCACATTTTACAGGAGGAAATTTATTATTATTTTTCAGCCAATGTAATTTTTTTTGTCCAAGACAGATCAGTTTCCAGAAAGGAAAACTACTGGCTTTATTCAGTGAATGACAGAGGGAGAAAAGAAGGATGCTACTCTCACTGTAATGATATGAACATCGTTTTTAACCTGAGCTGAAATGAAAGTCTAATGGCAAGACTCCTTTGATTGCCCCAGATTTACAGACTTCCATCTGTAAGATCTTGCTTTACTTCCAAGTCTTTGGTATACTAAGGTTCACAATCTTAGTAATCAATTTCTGGGTTGAGAATACTGAAACTTGTGCTGCTTTATTTCAGTGCTAGCAAGATCACAATGACATTTTAGGGGTTGTGAACACCTACTGGTTGTACTGGGCACACAAGGAATGCATAATAAAGGGAGGAGCACCATGCAGTCATGCTGGAAGAATGACTTTCTGACCACTAACTCTTAGACTGGCTTTGCAGATGTTGATGCTTATTCATTTAAAGGACTGAAACACATTTATGAAATCAGTGATGACAGCAAGGCTTATATTAACAAGCAAAAATTGTCAGATTATTTGCACATTACAGCATTTTTTTCTTTGAAGTTGGAAATGAACATCCATACAGCAAGTTAACACGTGGTAAAATGCATACATATGAATATTTCCATGGTTCCATATGGAAAGCTTATAAACACCAGCCATTCAGAGAGTCTTGGGGCTTTAAAAATTCAGTATCCAAATTAAAAATGTACATTAGGCAGATCTCCAGCTGTGACCAGATAGGGAAGAAACAGTTTGATGTTTTCTGGCTGTGTAGTTTTTAAGATGAAGTAGGTAAGTCTTGTGATGATGAAGCATGACTGACTATTCTCTTGAAATCAGCTGGAACAGAGGGAGGAGCATCTGTATCAACTGTTCAATAACAGTTTTCAAAAATAGCATGAGAATTTGCACTTGCAACTCCAGACACAGCTGCACCTTTGCAACAGACCACTTAAGGCCTCTCCAGGTACAATACTTCTATCTGAAGTATTTCTATAGAAATAAGGTCCTTTAAAGCTGAGGATGGATTTAAGCAAAGCTATTGTCAGGAAAAAAAAAAAAACACTTGGAAGAAAATAAATCCCACTTTGTTTATTTGCTCTCTAATTCACAGAGAAGCGAAGACAGCAGTTGAAATTACACAGATTACAGTAAAATGATGAAGTGTTTTCACTGTGTGCTAGGTCTGGCTGGGATGGGGTCAAGGCCGTGTTTTAGGCTGGTGACCAAAGCAGTGCTGGTATCACACCACTGTTGTGGCTGGCACTGCTGACCCAGACTGGCCAAGGCGGTTTCTATAGCACAGGATGGATGCTCAGCAATAAAACTGGGGTGGGAGTTTATCCAAAAATTGCTCAGGAACTGGCTGGACATCAGACTGCTGGTAGTGAGTGATTGCTTTAGCATCACTTGTGCTTTGTTGTTGATGGTGTTGTGGGGGGTTTTCTTATTTATTATACAGTGTTTATCTCAACCCATGAATTTTCTCTTTGCCCTTCTGATTCCCTGGCCCATCCCACTGGGAGGGGGCAGTGGGCAAGCAGCTGTGTGGTGCTCAGCTGCCCAGCAGGGGCAACGCACCGCGCACTGGCTGCCGAGTTCAGAATGTGATTCTGTCCCACATCGTGCATTTATTTAATCACCGACACATTTTGCTATTTAGGGATTTGCTTAGGACTACGTTTTATTGCAGACATCCCTCCTCCTAGGACCTGATGTTATCTTAATTCTCCCTTCCTTCTGTAATGATTCTTTCCTCAGTTTTCGTTCTCAGAGAAGTTTGGTGATTGTTTTCTTTTTAAAATGTGTGAAGGAGCCACGTGGGGACCAGGGGACATTTCCACACGTGCAGTTAAATAAAGCACTTGGCAGTACCAAGCAAGCTTAACCTCTGAGGAGTAGTGACAGGAGCAGAGGCCATGGGCACAAACTGCAACCCAGAAGGCTCCCTCCAAATATCAAGAAATGCTTTTTCACTCTGAGGAGGGCTGAGCACTGCCACAGGTTGCTCGTGGAGGATGTGGATTCTCCATCCTTGGAGATACTCCAAAGCCATTTGGACACAGTTCTGGGCAACAGGCTGCACGTGGCCCTGCCTGAGCAGAGGATTTGCTTGAGGTGACATCCAGATGTCCCTTCCAACTGCAAACATTGAGTTTTTTCACAACATAATCCATCCTGGCACACTTTTATTATTTCTGTGTTAATTAAGGAGGGGTGCAGCAAAGTACTTGTTCAAACAAACACATCTCTCCATGCAATTACATGCTGTGTGGATTTTGTGACAGAATTTGAACATGCAGATTTGTCACAAGAGTTGCAGAGGGTGTTGAAAACCTAAGTCTAAAGAAAGTTTCTTTACTGATGACAGCGTCCTCACATTTGGAACACATGTTTTTCCCCAGGTAGAGCAAGAACGGGTAGGTAATTAGTTTTCTCAATATCTGTATTCCTTTAGAAATGGCTTTCTTCCAGCACTTTCAGTTCCTGACTGAATTAGTCTACAAAAATGATTTTTTTCTTTTGTGAAAGTAATGATGCCAGGTATGTGTGTGCATACATAAATGTTTAGAGTGGGCTTTCTTGACTCAGAGTGCAATACAAGTTACCTCGTTGTCAGTTTAGTACTTTGGTTTTTTGTTCTAGGTTCCCTCTCTACACACAGATAAAGAAGGGATCTCCATGTCACAATCCTTAAAATGTGTCTTGAAATTAATATATTTTATAAAACTGAAAAACCAAAGTGTTAGGAATAGACTTCTTTTTTTTGTTTGTTTGTTTGTTTTTTTTTTAAGCAAGGTAAAAAAAAAATGAGGATTCGGTAAGGTGCACAGATGCAATTGCAGATCAACAGGGGCTCTGTGCAGAGGGATAGTGCTGTTCAGCTAAATCCATGCAAGTCATAATGTGTAACCTCTTGTACTGGAAAACTGACAGAAAACTCATGCATCAACTTAAAAGGGTTAATTCTGTCATTCCAAAGTGAATGTCATTTATTGATTAGGGTAACCTTATGAAGTGCAGCTGCCCACAGCATTGCTGAGCCTTAGTTCTCCAGTCAGAGGAGAAACATTTCACTGCTAAGAGGATTCAGACTTCTACATTTCACTTTCCTCAGAGCTTAAGCCCTTTGGGGTGTCTGTGGGCTACATGTACTCTTGAATTAAGCTGTAAGGCCTACCATAACACAAACTGTGAGTGTGGCACCGAATATTGTCTCCTAAAAGGCTTTCAGGAAGCTGTATGTGGTTGCTTATGACCATTTAGGAAGGAATCTCTCTCCTGCCCCTCTGCACAATTGAAAAGCTCAGGGAAACTAAGATGATAAAAGGGTTTCTATGGACAGCTTCTTTTTTCCCTGAGTAAAAGTGATGGTGAAATCAGTGTGACACTTACTGTAAAATAAAAAATGTCCTCAGAGCTGTAATAAACACTTTACATGAGAACTTGTTAAAGAAGAAATGTAAGAACTCCCAGGAACACCTGTGTTGTATTAGTTCTGTCTATTTACAATTCAGAGTTCTTTGGATTTGTTATGCTGTTTGAAATGACTGATAGAATATTCCTTACCAAAGACTGACCTTTAGAGAAGAAGAAAAGATAGCAGGAACAGTAAACCAAGTGCCATCAAACTTTTATTGCAGAGTTTACATGGACTTTTTGTTTTTATTATGACATGCCAGGCAAATCGAGCATGAACATTGTTTTGTGTTATGGATATCCCTATATTTAGAAGAGCAATATGAAAACATGTCCCTAAGTATTTTTGTGCCTCTTAATGTGGAGGGCATTTCTTTCCTACCCTTCAAACAAGCAGTGGTAATCAGAAACATAGAAACAACAAAATTCAAAATACAGGAGTCTGAATATGTTACAACATTAAAAGTTCTGAAACATGAATGTTTTTCAGAAATCGACCTACAGTTGTGTAGCCTTGCCAATGAAAAATGAGAGTTGACAGCATGCAGATAACAGAAGTGACTGACAAAGGCAATGTTGTTTTTGTTTTACAGTGTTGTCCGCGCATTTTCGGGTCTGCGAGCCGTACACGGACTACAAAGGTCGCTACCACTTTGGTTTTCACTGCCCCCGTCTCTCTGACAATAAATCTTACATCTTTTGCTGTCACCATAACAACACAGTGTTTAAATATTGCTGCAATGAGACAGAATTTCAGACTGTTATGCAGATGAACTTAACAGGGAATGCAGATGGATATATGCATAAGTAAGTAAATGAGTTTTAAAGTACTCGTCACCAAACTGTTCCTGGTCTAATAACATAGTCTGAGGTGCACTTAATGATGGAAGCAATTAGAATAATCGCATATACAGAAAACTATTACTAAAAGGTTTTTTGCTGTTGCAGAGCTCCTAAAAGAAAGAATATTTCAACTTTGCTTTCTTTGCTTTGATGTGGGCTGTAAACATTGCAAGGAGAGTAAAAGTTACATACAAATGTGACAAATAAAAAGTTACGTATAAAAATTAGAAAAGTCTCTTCCCTGACCCTAATTTGATCCAAACTATGTTTAAATGTGGATCAGTAAAAATAAACCCCAAAGCTGTTCGTAAGTGAGAGAGGAAGTGAGTTGACATTTTCCATATCAACCCAAATGCACTATTTGGAATCCCTGATGTTTTTGAATCGAAATCTCTTGTAACAAATCACTGGCCTTGGGGAACAGAACGTATTTGCTTTTATGCCAACATTGTGTGGTCTCCTTGCCTGTTACCTGGGATACTTCCATGTTCTGCTGAGGGCCGTCCCCCAAGATAAATGTTAGTAAGTTGTTTTTTTTTAATAAAAAACTAGGAAGTAACAAGTAGATCTTTGTTACCGATTACCTATTTACTGGGACAAAATCTTCACTTGTGGTCGGTTTCCTGTTCAGTATTTGACATTCTGGCCACATTAATCTGCTGTGATTTCACTTGGTGTAATGCCTGAGGTTGAATTCTGATCAGTCTGCTTTCCTTGCCATTTTATTCTGGTATTCAGCCCCTCCAGGACAAGGAAGAGGCAGATTAAAGACAAGAGGAATTGCAGCGTATGGATTACTGTTTACAGCAGGGATTATGGTGTTTCCTGTGGTGCCAGTCAGTTGGTGTGATGTATTCATCCCTATGGAAGCAGGTGCAGGGCTGTTAGGAGATGATGGTGCTGGAATACTGATGCTGGCTGGTCTAACTCACTGTGTGCAGCTGTGCTCAGCTCGTGGAGCCAGCAGAGCATTGCCTTCCTTAACAACCACTCCTCACAGAAACCTGCCCAGAGAAATCTGAGTCTTGCATAGACGTAGAAGTTTCTTACTCTAAGTTTACAGGTGTTAAAGTGTCAGTCACCTACAAAGACAGACAAAAATAGACTCTACCCATATAAGATAGCTTTAAATCGGTGTGGATCTATACTGTCTTGTTACTTTATGTGTAGTTATGTCCTTGGCTTTGTAGTGCACCTGGGAACATCATGAGAACAGGTCATGCAGAACACTGGGAAGATACTCTAGTACCGAGCCCGTTAAAGACCATCCACTTTCTCCACCTTCTGCGCAGTCTGGACAATCCAGAAACCGGCAGCACCTTCACCTGGGGCTCCCCAACTCTGGCACATAAATAGCTCCAGGCAACCCGGCAAAGTTTATAGCCCCAGTGCTCCCATGCAGTGTGTACTCTACACATGCCAAAAAAACCAGGGTGTGCTGCCCCTTTGAGTACTGGGATGACCCTGCTTCCTCAGCAGCCCTGGATGTCAGAGAGGTCCTCCCAGGACTCTCACAACAGAAGGGTTTTGCAGGTATTTACAGACACAGCCAGAACCTGCTGCACACTTAGAGGGGTAAAAAGACCCTCAAGAATGGGCTCATGTGGCTGTTGCCCCCACATTTTTCCAGGTCTTTGTCCTGCACATAGCAAATCAGTTTTATTTCTTCCCCTGCTGTTCTGTAAACCCAGCGCTGGCAGTGCTGACCACCCTGTCTCACAGAGGTCAGGATGTTACCATCAGAGGCGGTTCAGGCACGCACAAAGCCAATGCTTCAGGCTTTTCTCAGTGTCTCAGCAGCTACTCTGTGTAGCCATGGCCAGAGCTTACTCAAGAGAGGCTCTTCTTCCCTTCCTTTTACCAGCAACCTGGAATCTAGAGGGCAACCAGCCCCTTTCCAAGGCAGAGGAACAGGTCCAGGCTGATTGCAAAAGATGCCCCGGGACACAGAGCATTTCTCTGCCTTCAGCATTGTTTGCCCGCTCACATCTGCACTTGTGCACACAGCCCCAGAGAAATAAATCCAGGGCTCCTCAGATCACAGGGCTGTTGTGTATGTGAGCAGTTTGGAAAAAATGGAGTTTGATATTCTGTGAACTACAGTTCTTATTTTGATAAAAATATTTAGAGCAAAAGGTATTATATTAGTTGTCATGTAGAACTATTTTTTCAAAGTCACTTTATTCAGTTGTGACGGTGAAAGAGGTACCTGCGTAGTTTTTGTTGGTAAGACTCATGGTTGAGAAGCACCTGCAGACAATTTATTATCCAGTCCAGGATCTCCTGGGGACATCAGCTGTGCGTGAACTTTTGCAAAGGTACGTGACATCATATTGGGTACAATAAAAAGCCTCTGGAGCTGTAGCATAGGGAGGTGCAGGAATGGAACCGGTATTGCCTTGTTCCTCTAACATCACTTCTGCTAACTCTGTCAGGACCAGGAAAATGAAGAGATGCTGCTTCCTACGTGCAAAACTCCACCAATGGAGTGAGGCAGACAGGAGAGAGATCTCCTCACCCTGAGCTCAGTGACATTGGTAGAAAACTTCCTGGTATTTTTAGAAGGAGCAGAAAGAAGTGAACTCTATATGCCTACATTAAAAACATTGCAGAAAGCTTCTTACTTAATACTCTGACTTTATTTAATGTACACGATAATTCAGATTCTGATTCACCCAGGGTTCAGTTTACAGTGAGAAAATCATCTCTTTGTTTAGATCTAATTTCACACACCACTGAAAAAAATTCTGATGAAACCTATTGTACTGTGGCTGGGGAGAATAATTTAAGATATGGGAATAGCAATGAACTGAAAAAAAAAAGGATTATCGTTTTCTGGGAAGAGTGATTCAATATTATTGCTTGGTTTATTTCAGTATTATTATTTGGTTTATTTTTCCCTTTAGCCATTCTTGTGATCACAAAAACAAATTTCTGGTTTTATAATATAGTTGAGGGAAAAAGTTAGTGAAGTGACTTGTGACTTCTTTGTTATGGCACAGCTGAGAAGGCACATTTGTCTTCACCAGTCCCATAATGCAACTATAGCCACATTTATTTACATTTTTCCATTACTGTAACACAATATTTCTATGTTTTTATAAGAGCAAAGTATAGGAGTATTATATTTTTGCGACCATACAGATTAATCAGTCCATAATATTTTTGAATGTGAATAATTCATTTCGTATTAAATATAGAAATACAAATTATGTCTAAAATACAGGAAAAGTTCTGTAATCCAAAGTATTTTCCCTTAGAACCGTCTAAGAAATTCTTTAACTATTCTTAAAAATAGTATCCATTTGAATCTAGTTTATCTAGTTTTCATAGTCAGGTTTTCTGTTATGCGTATTTTGGTGGATTATCTGTAGTACTGCTATGATAGGGTTCCTTAATCTGATACACTACAGACTGCCAGAATATTGGTCCAGTATCCATGTTTTTCCTTCTCTCTTAGTCCAGTTTTTCAGAGTGGAATGGCCTTTGCACACCCCATTCCAACACTGGCACCCAAAGCAATGTGAGAACAGAGCAGCACCATCTTTCTCCAGGTACTGAATGTCCCCTGCAGGAATGCTGTTTGCTTAAATAGCACTCAGAGAGTCATCTTTACAAGAAAGAAAAATAAAATCATCAATCCCACTACCAACTGTTGCAAAAATATGTAATTTGGCAGGGAACACCTCTTAGGTACGGCAGTAACAGATTCCTCAGGAAAACTCAGGATTGGACAAAGGCCTGGAGATAATTATAAAAGAAAAATAGAGGGGAAAAAAATCTCATTTAAAGTGTAGGTGCAAAAGCTGCACTGGTTTCCTCAGTAGCAAGGATGTAACCTTGCATTTCCTAGGGGCAACACTTACTACTCCAAGGAACAGCCCCTGTTAAGGAGAATGGGGGAAGAAATAATTTCCGTGACCATCTGCCCACATTTAAACTCTGCAGCTGTAGAATTCAGCCCACAATTGTTTAGATTTGTTGGTTTTTTTCAAACCTAAATTCTCAAGTGAGTTATTTTTTGTTCATGTGCTGCACATAAAACCCAAGAAAATCTACTTAAAAGATACAGGCTAGTCACCACCAGCTTGTCATCTGTCTCAAAAAGTGAATGAATGAGATGGATGCAACTTGATCCACCCTGTAATGGAACAAACCCCTTTAATTTAAATCTCAGCAAATTTGGAATCTGTTCACACTTTAGTTTTAATAAAATTTGAACTTCGGCCCAAAAGAAGAGGAATTCAGATTGCAAGAATAAACTTTTGACAATTAAATCATTCAGGTCAGTGAAATGAGAGCAAGTCCTAGAAGTTTTTGGATTCCGAGTTCTCTTCTGTGTTTCTGGCCTTACTGGTTTTCTGTGTAAATACAACTGTTTATTTTCTAATGAGGACATCTTGATTTGTAGCATAGTTTTAAATTTTACTAAAATTAGTAGCCATCAAAAAAATTAACGTTTTCTACCACCTTAATAGTTGGACAAACAGAAGACATCGAGGTATGGAATATCCTTCTGTAGTAAATATACTACTTACTATTTTTGCTTGTGATTTTTCACAAGGCCCTTTTGATAGTGCTGTTGTGCCATTGTCTGCTAGTTAATATAAAGCAGCCTTTCATTTTTGTACTTGTGAGAAGCAGGCGTTTTTTAGGAGGAGCAGATGAATAGCTTACATATTGGCATGATTAATAAAGTGCTGCTTTAAATTGGAACACTCAAAATAGCTCTAATTTTTACAAATAAAAATTTTGGTGGATGAAATTAAATACCTAAAATACAAACAAATTCTTTTGAGTTCACAGTAAGGAATGTTTCTGCCTCTCACATTGTTGCCAAAACAGATATGTTTCCTTAGTGCTGGTCAAAAACAGCTCACCTGGATGCAAAATGGATCCTATTGGCATTAATGATGAGCAAGAATGGGATTTTTCCAAGTGCATTTCTTCCTGACTTTTCCAGTCTTCGCTTCCCTTTTATTTAATATTAACAGAAAATAGAAATTTACCCCGATAGGAATAAATTTACTGGAAGTCAAGAGCAGCACTGCTGAGAAGCCTAGATTAACCAGATCCTGTTCTACTTTCAAGTGCCTGAACTGCAGATTTTAGTGCATTACTAAGATCTACCCTCTGTTGTGTGAAGTTAGGCTTTCATGTGTAAGTTTTTAGTAGAGGCAAAGAATCTGGAGTTAAGGGTTTTCAGAAGCGTTATATTTTGCCTACTTCCAATCCTCCTGGAAATTTACTGATTTCTTTCCTTTTTTTTGTGTTTTTTTTTTTTTTTTTTTTTTTTTTTTTTTTTTTTTTT
>VYZQ01008428.1:59467-122198 GCA_013400655.1 Mystacornis crossleyi
TTTTTAATTCTAGGTTTGTATAGTTCTAAAGTTATACAGGAAGGGAGCCATTAATAGCTTGGACCTTCCTCTTGTTACAGTTATTTGAAATGGAACCTCATTGAATCTAAGGGCATTATAGCTGTGTAGTGGAAAAATCATTCCCTGAAGGGAAGAATCAGTGTCTTGAAGTGCTGACAGACAGCAACTCAGAAAGTAAAATTCTGATTTCTTGTTTCAAATTCTGATTTTTTTAAAGTACAAAATGGAAGAGTCATACAAAAGTTTAAATAGAAATGAAAGTTGAAAGGAGAGTCTTGAAATCTTTTGATCCAGAAAGGCTGGGGGACATGTTTTTAAAATATCAAAATACCCCTCTGGCTTGCATGTGTAATATGTCTTCTCATCCTCTTTTTCTTCTTGCAGCACTTCCATTTTGATCGATGTCTTGATAAAATATGATTCCCTCCAAGTTTCTCTGACTGGCTGTGAAAGGAGAGCATGGTTGAGCATGTGTTGAGTTTTGAGTTCAGCTCCATGCAGATGTGTGTTGTCCACCTATTACTTCGATGTAATTTTTCTCTGGACTGCCCTCCTAATAACATTTTTTGCTAACATCCCTTCAGCTTCCTCTTTGTTTTACAGTCTCCAGTACTTCCACATCAGCTCATGGGTCTAGATCAACCTTTTTTTTTTTTTTTTCTTTCTACCTAACAGTCTCATTTTTATACATTTCTTTCCTTCTCAGTTCTGACCTCATCCTCCTCACTCACAGTTTCCAATCCAAACTGCATTTACACCTGACAGTCATTTTGCTTTTAATAATACTTCATCTCCAGCAGGGTATTAGCACTTCTTCCCCTTTTTGATTTCCAAATTTTTGACCCCTTACACCTTTTCCTCCTATTTCTCCCCCCTTTCTTTTAATATCTTTAGTCACCTGTCATAGCTTTACAGTTCTCTGCACCATATAATTTTCAAGGCCTTTATCTATATATACACATTATAACTACACCGACATGTACATTTCAGTGTAGTACTTCCTGTGAAATGCATTGTCTAATATGATTTTGCCAATGTTCTTCCTTCCTGAATTTATTGCCAGCATATTAAGGGGTCTTTAGCAGCCACTCTGGAAAGCCTATACACAGATGAGAAGGACAAATGAAAATTTTTGTCAGAGAGGTGGCCTTAGTTTTTAAAAATCATGCCTATAGCAGTGTTCATATTGAAAAAATAACTCATTTTCAAAGACACATGCTTTAGAACAAGACTTTGTTTCAGTCATCTGTATATAATTAATGAAACAAGCAATCTTGATGAACTAACACAGTGGAACTACTGAGAGAACTTTTTTTGTTGTCCCTTCTCTTCCTTTCGCAGCAACTACAGCGCACTGTTAGGAGTGTGGATCTATGGCTTTTTTGTGGTGATCTTACTGATACTGGACCTTTTGTATTACTCTTCAATGAACTATGATATTTGCAAATTTTACCTGGCCCGCTGGGGAATCCAGGGAAAGTGGATGACACAGGGACAGAGCCGATGGATTAACCCTGCTCAGGACCCAAGACAGACACAGCCTCAGCCAGAGACACAGCCTCAAACGCAGCCCCAGCCTCGAACATCACAGACAGTACACACTTTAAAAGGAGATGCTTTAAGCCCACCCCTGGTGTCTTTTCAGAGTACATCTGCCTGGTAAGTAAGCTGAGCCATTCTGATATATGTTCTTTGGCTGTTTTGGAGTGTGAACAATCGCCCGTATTTGGAAGTGCCTGTGAATTCAGGCTGAACAGCACCATTTCTAGCACATAATTCTTTATATCATTGACCTGCCTTACAGAATTACTGCCTAGGAGTAATGTCTTACTCTGGGCTATATTAAGTCATCTTTTAATCCTTTTCTTAGAGAAACAGGTGCTGCCATCTTTCAGTGCTAAACAGTTTTAGTACTCTGTCATGCAAATAAACTACAAATCTGCATCAACCATTATAAAAGTTGTTTTAATCTGTCTCAAAGACTGATTGCTATGTGTATCTGTTGCTCTGCTTTTAAAAGACTGTATAAATAGCGACGTTGGAATAGCTTCAACGTGAGATGTCACAAATCCACTCTATTTGTGGCATGAGACACAGAAACAACATAAAAACCAGGTTAGTTTTTTATATGCATAGCGAAAAAAGCTTTCCTTGATCTCATTTGATAGAGTGACACAAGTAGGCTTCTGTAAGGTTAAATGCTATGAAAGCAAGACAAAACCTCCAAAAAAAACCCTCCGACCAAAAGGGAGACAGATCTATGGGAGCAAGCAGAACCTGCAGTATAAATAGAAGTAGTTAAACACAGATAGCCATGGGACAAAATGACATTGAATTATTTTGGACTGGTTTTGCCAAAGAGAATGATAGCAAAGGGAGAGAGCTGAGTTGAACATTTTTCTTGGTTAAACATTTTTCAGGTGTCTCTTGACACCTGAAAAGGGTGTCAAGAAAGGCAGGGTCTTTTTTCTTGGCAAGAAAGCATTAGGATTTGGAAGGATGCCGAGAGAGTACCAAGTCACCAGTGTATTTTAGAAGAGTTCCAGAAGGCTGAGCATTGAGTTTTGGCAGAATAAAGTGATCTAAGAATGTGCAGGGTGAAAAGATGACAGCAGTTCCTGGAGCTGTGGAGCACATAAAGCCTCAGCACTGATCTCAGTCTGAAACCTCCAGATATTGCTGCATTGCCCGTGGGATGATAACAGTGCTGGTCCTTTGATTTCATCATTTGCCCTTTAAATTTAAGTGTAAATCTAGAGCAAATAGAGTTGAAGACTCAATGCAGTAGAGAAAGAAGATGGTTAATTCAGTGAAAGAGGAGGTTGCTTGGCACTGGAGCCAGTACTGGATGTATCCAGTGCAGACCAGACTTAAAGACCATTCCAGCAGCTCTTGCTCAAACAGAAGAGTCTGAGGCTGCTACTTAAGAGAGTGAATTGCTTGTGCTTTGTTTTAAGCATCCTGCTTTTCACTTCCTCTTTCCTTTTTGCATCCTCTAACTCTCCCAGCTTTTTTGCACACTGATTTCCCAGTCTCCAGTTAAAATTGCCATGTATGTTGAGAATGACATTTGTATTACAGTAATTGTATCCTGGCTTAATATATGTGTGTGTACATGTACAGAAATGGCTGCATCTGCAAATTTATATACTGTTAGTCTGCCATAACATTATACATTGAAACCATTCAATATTCTTGAAGGCTTGATTCCTGGTCACTTCTCATGACTGACTCCCGTTGTTCTGTTTCTTTGCTTTTCCCGAAGCACTAAGCGGGCAATGTGTGTTAGGATCAGGTGAGCACATCCCATATGCTCCTTGTCCTGTGCTGGCAGGACATGAGCATTGATAAGTCACTCCAGTAACACTCACTTCTTCCCCAGTGAGCTGTTTGTGCTTTCCTCAGTTCCCATGAAATTGTTCCTCTTCTTTCCCCTCGTTCTTTCCTTGCTTAGTGGAAGAAATAAGTAGATGTTTCCCTATCAAAACCCTATTCATCCCCCGTATTTCAGCACGTAAAACACTACAGGAGGGACCATATTTTCATTCTTGTAACCTGCAACTTTTGGAACTCAGAGCCCATGAACCAAGAGCACAGATGATTCAGTCTGAGTTGGGTACAGAAAAAATAGCCATAGGCACTGGTAATCACAGGCAAGATGTTTAGCATGCAAAAGAGGATTTTGAGTAAACAGCTCCCTCAGAAAATGACAGATTTGTGTACTACAGCAATTGCTAAAACAGTGGGGAGTGGGTTGCCTGGCTATTTATTTCTCTGTTAGATAATCTGCAGGTTATATAGATGAAAATATGGTAATTTTGCCCTACAGAAATTAGACTTAGTTTCAGAGTCTGATTTTCTGCTGCAGTCTATATTTGATGAATGACCTCAGTACAGTCTTCTCAAAATGTAACCATACTATCAGTGAAGAAGTGCAATGGAGCAACTGGATTTATAATTGCCATCACCATTTTCAAAATTACTGAATCTGTTAAAATACTGGTTTTAAATTTTCCACCTGAATTTCAGTTATTCTAGATGATGGCACCTGCTTTGGTAACACACTGGGTTTCCAGTCTAAAAAAAAAATCAACTTTTCAGTTTGTTGCCATTTTAGTGTGTCCTAAACTTATCCAAGCTTTTCTGTCTGAAGGAGAAAATAAGCATTTTTCTTTAGCACCTCACAAACACACTATGTGTGTGTATATATATGCAGGTGACACCATACCATAAGAGCGGTTCCTGTGTACAGATGAGCATTTTGACAATGCAGAATAGATCTTTTAATCCTGAGAGGTATGAACATACCCCCAAGCATAAAAAAACTTAAATATCCTTAGAAACATTTTCCAAAACAGTTTGCCAGTTTCCGTGATGACAGATGTTGTTGAAGTTGTTAACTTCCTGTACTACATTTGTCTGAGCACAGTTAAAAATACACCCATTCTAGAAGGCACTACATGATGATAATAGGAAAGTGATTCTTGCAAATCCCTGGAGTACTGCCGAGAACTGACAGTGTATGAAACCATCCCAAGAAGGATGTCAGGATTAACCTATGGTTTGTAAAGCAGTTTTCGGATCTTCTTGAATTTAAAAAATTATGTAACTGGGTTTTATTTCAGCATTTCTCTCCTTGCCCTAGTTTTAAGTGCCATGAACTGGGTATGTCAGAGAGGAAAACCAAGCGAGTAATAGTATAGAGTGGGCAGAACCATCCCTATGATGTTTAAACATTTTGTCACAGTGGATCACTTCATTGTTTACTTGAGACAAAGAGAACCATGTATAGCCATAATATTATTGTTAGTAAAGAGGTCTGGAATCCATTAGGCAAAGCTGCTGGCTGCTCCTGCAGTGTTGTGCAAGGAGAGGAAGGAAAATCATTAATCTCAGGAGCATCCAACCTCATTTGGACTAATGTTGCTTTGTCCTGCAGCATGTGGACTGTGCAGCCCAACTAATGCTGATCTCTTCTTTAGTATGAGAACCATCTGCGGGCTGTGCCAGGCCTGTGTGGGCTGAAGGTCCTGGTGGAGGTACCTTCTGCAACCCCAACGCCGTCACAGCCCGCGCGTGCCCGAGCTCACACAGTGCTGGCTTCCCTCGTGGTGGCTCCTTCAGGGCACTGCTGAGGGGCACCATGAGCTGGGCCCTTGCACACTCACTGGTCTGAGGGAGAACCTGCAGTCTGGTTATCTGAGCAAGCTTTAACAGCTGGAGATGGAACCGCAACAAGTGGCAGGCAAATTATTTCTCTGCTCGGCAGAGTAAAAGCCAGGGAGGTGATAAAATGAAATATTGCAAGTTGGGGAATTGAAATTCTGACTGCTGAACCAACTTGTTCTCGCAACCGTGGGGATATTGTTAATTAACAGTAATTAAAATGGTCAGGCTAGAAAGGAAGATCACATTAAGAAGTGTGGGCCAGGGCAGCCTGGTAAAGTTCCTCCAGGTCCTCAGTGGCTGTGTTGTGTTCCGGACGTGAGAGGGAGACCTGAGCACTCTGCCTTGCTCTGCTGATGTTAAACTCCTCCTGACCTCCATCAAGGATGCAAATCACAAGGAATAAATACTGTCTTGAAGTCCAGCATTTGCCTCCGTGTTCCCTGCCTTTCTGCACAACAGCAGGCAGAGGCAATGCCTGTGATCACACGTGTGCTCCGTGACTCTCAGTTTCAGAAACCTGCTGCTTGTCTAGAATCAGGGAAGGTAGCAGCCCAGCAGGGTTAGCCCGTGTTATTTCCTTTACACAGCTGGAATAGATTAGGCAAAGGCAAGACTATTTTACTTTCCCTTATTAAATGCTGGAATCTGCTTTTGCTGTGAATTCCTCTGGGGCGCTTTGTCTTTTGGACAACAAATGGAATAGTTTTTAGCCTGCTGCTATTCACGTGCTTCTTGACACCTCTTCAGATGACTGCCAAAGCACCTGAGAGAATAAAGCCTATAAAAATACTGGCAGACTTTAGGAGCCAGCAGGTAACTGAGCCATGTCCACAGCAACTGTACAAAACCACATAAATATTTTGCTGGTGGCTAAAAAGACTGTGTGAAAGAATTCACTTTGATATCAGATTTTGAAACAGGATGTAGACTATCAGTGTCTCCTTCAGTGACTTCTAAGAGCTGCAGTCTTGCCTGTGTATGGGACATTGGTGCTGCAGTGGGGTCACTGTGAACACAATCCACCAAAATCCTGAGCCATTGTGCTGACAGAGGAGTTTGTGCAGAGGCTGCTCTTGATTCAGGTTATTTACAGTAACCAAGGGGAAAAATGCTGCCTCCTTCCATTTTAAGTAAATAAGAAAGATCTCAACTTTATGTTTGAAAAATCACTGAACAGGAATAGAGTGGTGCTGTTTTAAAGATGCAAAATTTTGCATCATAGGGCCAAGCATACTTTTTATTTAGAGCCCCTACCTAGAGTTTTATGTTAGACTAAGTATAACAAATCAGAGTACCAGTACTTGTTTGTGTTTTTTAAAAAAATGAAAAGAACTAAAAATGAAAGAACTGTCTGGGAATTGACATCACCTGGAAAATTTGTTTGGTTACAAAGATTAGGTGTGTGACCATTATCTTAACATCGACCATTATCTGTGGGCCTCCAATCCCTATGGAATATACTGGGTTAGAATAACAGATACTGTTGAACGTGGTTTTTTTCTAAAGAGTCTTACCTTGCTTGCTGGGAACTAGATAACTATAAAAATAGAAATTAGCTCTACCCCAGCCCAAACCAGCACATCAGGGCAGGAAGTCAACAGCACAAACAGACAGCGGGCTTGGAACCAAACACCTCAAAATCTGCAGTGCTCCGAGTCCTGTTTGCTTGCCTCGATATTACAACATGCAAAAAATTGGGAGATTTTGGTTCTATTATTTGCACTTTAATAATTCAGGTTACCGAGTGCCTGTTTGCTTTCTTCCTTGTGTTTAGAAATTCACTGTTAGCATGTAAAATTAGGCCAATATGCAAGGTTTTTTGTCCACTTCAGTCTAAATCTTTGTGTATGTTGATATGCACAAACTGCATCTTTTGTTGATACATATGTAGTACATATTGTTCATTTCATGCCATATTCTCCTCTTCCTTTGGCTCCACAAATTACAGTCCCCACACTGATTTCTCTACATTCTAAACTTCAGAGTCGTGGGATGTGAGCTGATTGATTCTCCCTATTTTAGCTGTTTCTCAGCCTTTCCACTGAGTTGGGACTGTTGCATTCATCAGCTTCAAGAAAGTCTTTCTTTTAAAGGGACTGCACAGTTGAAGCCGTTTACCTTAAATATGGTAATGAATTGTGAGAAGATAGTAATTAGGACAAAAGCAAGTGGTTAAAAGGTTATGAGTACTGTTGCTGAATGAACTCTGCGCACTGAGAAATGAAATCTAGTAACATTACTGGAAACCAGACCTGAACATCTTCCGTATTTAAATTTTCTCATGTACTCAGGATAGAATTTTTTGCAGTGAGATCATTACCTCATCTCCATGATACAGATCTGGAATGACACCACTGAAGCAGCAGATAGCAGCATAAAATTTATGTGAAACCAGAAGCCTCCAATTAAACCCACAATTTCCCTGCAGAATGTCACAACACTGTACCATCACACAGGAAGGAGTGTGACAACCCAAATTCTGTCAACCAATTCCATCTCCTCTGTCACAATAGAAACCAGTAACTTTCAAAGACTCTATAAATATTTTGGTAGTTACAGAAGTTCTGCCCCTTGCATCCTCTAGGTGCCAGATGCTCAGACATGTTTTACATATTTTAAATATGCGCAGAAAAACAAAATAACCTCCTCACTTGGGTTCTGAAGTATGACAGAGAAACTTTAGCATCCGCCAAAGATATTTCCAGTGGTAGAAAGAATAAAAGGGGAGGTGTTGAGGAACTGGAGTTAATGATCCAAACAAGCCTTACTTTATGCAAAGTGGCAACAGGATTTCTGAGCAGGAGATTTACTGTAATTCATTGTTCTGAAGGAATGCACTTTTCAAAAAGAAAAAAGAAAAAAAATACAGACAGGATATTGCCCATCTTCAGTAGTTTAAGCCCCAGAGAACTACTTAAAATACCTGCAAAACAACTATCTGTATACACTTGGTGCTTTTAACAGAAGTGAGAAGGAAGAAGAAGAAAAAACAAGATAAGAGTCTCTGAAGTAAGATTTCATTTCTTACTTTCATTGCTTTCACCTTGGAAAATGAACTCCCAATGTATATTCTGGATGTCAAAAAACAAGTAACTCCCTAAACTCAAGGAGGGACAAGCAGGTAATAGAAGATCCTCTGCTCACCTATTTATTATTCTCAGAGTTATTATTAAACAAAAAGCCATATGTAATAAATAACCCTTTTGTGGGATAGCAAAAGATATTCTAAGTAAGCTAAAATTTCTGTGTGAAATGATGGCGTATTATGGGATACCAGACGTTAATGAAATCATCAAAAACTTATGTGATAATGCTGAAGGCAGGACCGTAAATGGTAACAACGTCAGACAATTATTTTCTGTGAGAGCTGAGGTCAGGAATCTACCACATCATTACTTTTATTGTCCCTGTCCCCTGATGAGATCACGATGAAAACAACCACAGTAGTCATTTCATCAGAAAAGTGCTAAAACGTGTCTATATGACCTTGGTTTTATAATGACATTTCACTGAGCAGTTCAAGAAGAGGCCAGAAATTAGACACAGTTTTTCATTATTAGCAAGATATCAGCAATACCTTGGTTGTTTGAGTCTCAAAAGCAAAATAAATCAAGAAGCATTGAAATCTGAGTCATTTTACTCTCCACTGAGACATGAAAGAATGCTGATGTCAATCAGCAAACAATTTTCAGGAACTTAATAGGTTTGGGGGAAGTTATATGATCAACACTGTCATACACATGTGCAGGCATCTACAGTTCACTGCAGACAAAAATCACCTCTGAGGAGAGTTTGAAATCCACATAAAAAGTATCTCGGGAATCTGCAATGCTGAGGAGATGAAACCAGCCTAGGACATGAAATGGCAGGAATGTGACATGTCACTGGAAGACAATTAGAAATTCTGCTCTTGCTAGTCCCACGTCTGGTCGTAACACGATCCCAAAACAGACCCAGTGAGGCACATTCCTTCAAACAACATGGAAATGAGTTTAATCAGCACATTATGTAGCCTCTACAGAACAGCAGCAGAGGAATAATTGGTTGAAACTTGGCACCCTTCATAATATACAGGAGAGTAAAAAATACATGTAAAAAGTGGTTATGTGTGGAAATAAGCTGCCTCCCTTCACTTCCCAGTAGGGTTATCTGTTTCCTGGTGTTTCTGTGTAGTGGGAACCTTTACTTAGGCTCCACAGAATCTCAGAGGTGGAATTATGGGGGAGACCGAACAATTGACAATAAATGTTGAAGGCAGCGGTGGAAAGGTGTTTGCACAGTGGTTCACGGCAGAAAAATGACTGTGGGGCTCAAATCTGGAAGGGAACAAGCTCCACCTACAATTAATCTTCCTAAAGGACTGGTGCTCTAGTACATCAGGGAGGAGTTTATGCACAAAGGAGTCATCCTAGTTACAGGAATTGTGTGTGTTAACGAGCTGATCACATCCCTGAGCTGAGCTGTGCTGAGCACATGGCACACAGGCTCCCTCCTGTCTGCTGGAAATCGTGGCTGTCACGTGGAAAAGGAACTGCCTAATCAAGAATTACAGTAAATTAATTAAACAGTCATTAAGTATATTCTGCATTGATTAGTGATACAGATTTTAATCACTCCCGCAGAGGAGGAAGGCAAAGTAATTTCCTATTGCGTTCACAGTCTTTGGAAAGTGGTGAGTCACAGGGAGCTGCTGAACCCAGCACCTGTTACCTGCTCATCTCCAGCACAGCTTCCAAAAATTTAGAAGATACCAAAAGTGTTCTGAAGGAATTGTGACTGGAAGGCAGCCAGAGATCAGCCTTTCAGTCACCAAAAAACCTCCCAAACTCCTCTTATGCTGCTGAAGTCAACAACAACCAGAAGAACACCTGCTTAATTTGCATTTCAAGACATTTTAAAGAAAATTACATGATGGACTGAGAATTGACTCCGTATTTTTTTTTAATATTCACTGAAATCTCTCCGGGCATAACAAAAGTAGGCACCCCAATTAAGAATATTCCCGGTGTTTGCATGAACAACTAAAGGAAGACAAAAAACATGGATGCGTTTTTGTGGGTGCGTTAAAAATATTACCTAATTGACATGCTATTGAAGAAAAAAAGGGAAGATTGGTTCAGCCTCAGGTTGACTCTCCTGTCTTTTACTTGGCAATACATAAAGCAAAAGTAGAAATACCTGAAGCACTCCAACAATCATATTTGGCTGCAACGGGCAGGTTTTGAAGGAGTTAGAGACAAGTGAGATAATGGGAAAAAAACACCCTAAGCATTAATATGGTGAGGAATAATCCCCATCTTCCCATTCTGAGTCCTAATCTTGCAGTGTTTGTTATACTAATAAATTTCACCTGTGAGGGCAATAGCTGCCTCAGTTTAATTTTTCTCCCTTTATTCTAGTTAAATAAGTGCAAACATGGTCTGCAATGTTTAAAAAAAAAATAGTGAAAATGAGCTAGGGGATTGTCTGTCTTTATCTTTCAGAGAGGCTTCTGGCCCTAGGTGGAGTTACTGCTGCTGTTACTACAGGAGTCTGTGAGTCCCTAGGAGGTTGTGGTGTGTTTGTCTACGCAGTGCTTGGGTGAGCCAGTCAGCTCCTGGTGCTTCCATTTGACAGAGGAAATGGAAAACCTGTCTGGGTACTGAGGGCCACGCTGAAAATACTTGGCAATACTTCCGTTGTTCTAACTCGTGTAAAATTCTGTGATGGTTTGGGTGACAGCACAGCTCCCTCTCTAGTGCTCTGTTGTAGGCGCTGCTGATAGGGGATATCCTGGAACTAGGTGAAATGCCCAGTGATACAACAGATAACTTCTCACCATCAGTTTCCTACACAATATGATGGCTAAGCAAGAGAACGGAATTCTGGAGTGCACAGAGAGGAGATGCCAATTAGAAGTAGGGAGCTGTTGTCTCCCGCATAGTGGTGAGATTGCTGGAGGGAAACATCACCTTCCCTAAGGCCTGTAGTAGGAAAAATCCTATTGACAGATGGGAAAGCATTCTGAAAGAGCCACAGAGCTTATCTGACTTCTCTAAAGTTTGTCAAACTAAGGAGTTTAAGAAGATCAAGGCTAAAAGAACATTAAAAGGCAATTTTAACTCAGTCGGTAAATTCTTCATGGCAAGGAGATTTCAGATAGTAGAGGGCTGTAGCAAGCAAAGACAGAAAAATGTCCAATACCTGGACGATCTAATTATACAAATCTTTACTGGTGATAAAGAGCAGGATTAAACTCTGTCAATTTAGCCATCTAAAAGTGCTTTATCTGCTGGTTATCCTCACTAACACATTGAAACAGGCATTTGCAGGGGGTTATTCACGCCACCTATCTTAAGATGGATGAAGTTGCTTGGAAGTCTGGCTTGATTAATTTTTTTGACATTATGCTGGAAGATGAGTTTATAGAAGTCGTTTATCCAGCTGAAGTTCGCCAGTGGGACTCATTTCCTCCAAATGTGCATTTCTTTTAAAGTTGGCAGTTGATCAAGGAAGTGTCTTGAGATGCAGCAGAACACCCATTACTTGTGAGTTTAAACTTGGCAAGGGAGCTTGTGGAATATAAGCAACAGTGGGAAGAATGGGAAGCTGCACAGCTGGCCAAACTGAGGACCCTAAGAGAACAGCTTTTAAAAATCTGATTTATCTGGGGAACAGGTGAGGCTGCAGTCCCAGAAGACTCACACCAACATCAGTTTTCATAGAATCATTAGGGTGGAAAAGACCTTCAAGGTCATTGAGTCCAACCCTTCCACCAGCACTGCCAAACCCATGTCCTCAAGGGCCACATCCACACAGCTTTGAAATCCCTCCAGGGATGGGGACTTCACCATGTGCTTGACAGCTTTTCCAATTAAGAAATTTCTCCTAATATCCAACCTAAACCTCCCCTGGTGTCACTTGAGGCTGTTTCCTCTTACTCTGTTGCTTATTACCTGGGATAAGAAACTGACCCCCACCTGTTTTCAGCCTCCTTCCAGATAGTTGTAAAGAGCAACTCTGAGCCTTTTTTACTCTAGGTTGAGCCCCCCCAGCTCCCTCAGCCCCTCCTGGTGCTCAAGCCCCTTCCCCAGCTCCGTTCCCTTCCCTGGACACGTCCAGCCCCTCAGTGTCTGTCTTGTGATGGGTCCAGAGCTGGACACAGCACTTGATGCGTGACCCCAGCAGTGCCCAGCACAGGGGACAGTCACTGCCCTGGCCCTGCTGCCACACCATGGCTGGCACAGCCCAGCTGCCCTTGGCCTCCTGCCCCCCTGGGCACACCTGGGCTCATGTCCAGCCCTGTCCCCAGCACCCCCAGGGCCTTTCCCAGCCCCTCTGCCCCAGCCTGGAGCTGCAGAGGGTTGGAGTGACCCAAACATCACATTTCCCCAGCATGGCAACCTCATCATGCTTACTGAGCAGTCAGAAAACACAAACCAACAGCTGCACATCAAAACTCACACAATGCTTTTCTCCAGCTGTATCACCCTCTGCCATTCAGGACTGCAGGGGACAAACATGTGGCCTTCTTCCTCCCCACCTCTTCCAATAAATGCCTGATTATGCAGCTGCTGCATAATAGCTGCTGATGCCAGCGGGACTGTGCAGTGATTGCATAATCACTCCAGAGAATGGGAATCTCTGGGCAAAGCATCATCCCAGCACCACCTGCCCAGTCCTCATCTCTCAGGTTCTGTGGGTGCAGGGAGCCACTGGTGGTAAAGATTATTTTTGTATGTAACAGGCTTCCAACTTTTCGTGTCGAAGTGCTGTGAGATTATCGTGGACACAGGAGCATCCAACAATGGGGTCAGTTACAGACAGTTACATCCTGAATTACTACAGCCTTTCTGCCTCTCCTCTAATGTTAAGGTGCACACATGATGTCTACAGTTATCACTGAGCAGCTCTAAGAAGGTTAAATTTCTGTCATGACAAAATGAGCATACAATAGATCCACAATAGGAAATGTGCAGACGGATGCAAAAAAAAAAAAAATGGGCAAATAATGAAAAGTAATGTAGAACAAAACGAGAATAACCCACCAGCTGGCACTCGTAATGGTTCCCAACAAAAAAGTTCCACATTTCATAAATTATCATTCAAACCATGCCATACCAAAAGGAAATCCTCAGTCCCGTGACACCAGCCAAGCACTGTTTTTCTTTCTCTGTGACTCAAGAAGTGCTGCTCTGCAGGGGTTGTACACTGTCACTGAGCCACGCACAAAACTCCTGTTGCAGCCAAAGGACATGTGATACCCCAGCAGACCCATATCTAGCTGCAGCTGTGAGACAATATAAAAATAATAAACCAGTCACGGTTCCAGCACTGGCGTCAAAACACATATCAGCGTAAAACCAGCCACACAGCTCAGGTAACCACGGAACAGAAGTTGTTTCCTTGCCTTTTGCCCTCTGCTGAAATTGCCCAGGGTCCTTGGCCTCTTCTCTTTCCACATCACAACACACCTCAATTTCTCCTATCGCATTTTACATGGGAGAGGTGGGGAGGAAAGAGGGAAGATGCATTCCTGCAGGAAATTGTCTTTCAGACATCACTTCCAGTGTGTAGTGCTGTAACCAGTGATGGTATGGTGGCTGCTGCCCTTCTGCTTCTATCTGCAAAGAAACAAAGTGAAAAATTATTTATTGCTTGGATGATTATGTGCAAGGAAAGACATACTGGGTCTACAACAGGAAGCCAGACAGGAACCAGATTAAATTTCAAAGGCTGTACTCCTGTTGATTTTTGCTGTTGATACTTTTGTTAAGTAAGTAGTGTGTTAAAAATCAGTTCTGTGTTGTTTTTTGAAGTATCTTCAGAAACTTATTTTAAAAGAAATAGTTCAAATTTTCCTGCATCAAGAAAAGCCACACAAATCCAGTTGTGAAAAGAAAAACATACACAGAAACAGTTGCAGGAAACACGACTGGTTTCATCCTACAATGAAAGCTCTCAACACAGTAATTACTACATATTTTTTCTCTTGAGCTCTGACTCAGAACACTAACCCTCTTAATACTGAAAAGTGAGAGCAGAAAATAAAGCTCTTTGGTAAAAAGAATAATTATTTCAAAAAATAAATTTTTCTCACATGTCATTAATACACATTTTATTTACAGAAATGACAGAATCTCCTGTATTGTGCAGAGGTAAATAAAAAAGCTAACTTAACTTGGAGTAAATACACAACTTTGGGCTAAACCACAGGTTTGGTGCTCAAAATTCAAGTGCTGAAACTGATTCCTCCCTCTTAAATAGAGGGTTGTGCGGCTGGAGCAATTTGAGCCTCTGGCGAGGCAGAGGGAAGCAGCACATGCATCTTGTCTCAGAAGATTGTTCATACTCAGGAGAGAAAAATGGAAATGGAAGAAAGAAAGGGGAGATAACTTCCTTAGTCAAATGAAGTGCAGAGGCTGAGGAGCAGTTCCAGCACCCAGAGGGGCTCCCTGGTTGTTGGAGGCCAGCTCAGGAATTGGGCACCTTCCTCCTCCTCCACTGTTCTGCCCCGCTGCCCCTGCAGCACCCACCCTCCTACCCAGGGGAACAAGAGCCTGGAGTATTTCTTAGTGATCCAACTGGGATCCAGTTCAAGCAGGATATTCATTTGATTTGCTTTGTAAACCAACATTGCTGCCTTCTTTCAAACAGAATGTGGGAGAAACTCTTGTCCTGCTTCTAACTAACTCCCCTGAAATCTCAGTGGCTTTCAGTTTTATTGACTTCTGTGGGCCTTGAAAGAAGCCAGCACCTCAAAGCTTTGCAGATGGTACCAGAACATTCCAATCTAATGTTTGGCTGACCCCTTTTCCCTTTGCACTATGTTTCAGCAGTTCAATTTCCACGGAAGTGGTGGGTTTTTAGCCTTTGTTGGACATCAGGACGTGCTAGGTAGCAATTTCAATAGATTGAATTTTGCTGATGCCAAGATGGCAGAGACTGTTAGGGCAAAAAGAGCAGGATATGCACCTGATGTAGGCTGGCCCGAGCTGTTGTTTAGCTCAGTAGATTATTCTTGAATTTTACAAAGAAGCTAAGCTACACCTATATATAAAATGTCAGAGATTAAATACAGAAACCAGATAGACAGATACATAAATAAACACATGCATTCCTTACATCTGGCCACATTTCTCCTTCACTCACTAACTCTTCTGTACATTTAATGCCAAGGTACAAACCACATTGTCCTGTATAACTGAGCTGCATTTACCCTCAGCTGTAACTTGGAAAGACCTGTTACAACACTTAGAATTGACCATCCACATAAGCAAATATACTCTGAGCTATACTGAGTATAGCTTACACAGACAGCCTTTTCAATTATGTCCTTCATTTATAAATAAATTGATATAAAAAATTAAAAGTTACCATGCTGCTCTGTAAGTACTCTTCTTTCTGAATCAGGCAATACTGTTAAACCAAAGTTTTGGTGTTTGTGGGTTTTAAAAATATTCCTGTCAGTATTTTCAGTGCATTAGGAGACTGTGTAAGCAGGGAAAGGCAGTGTCCTAATAAGCTACATCATAAACCACATGGCAAGTTTTACTGCCTTTTTTTTTAAACCTCACTTTCAGTTAATAGAGGATCTGTTAAATTCAAATTGTCAGTCGGCACAAAAGGAGGCCCTTTTCTCCTATCATGTACCTGAACTTTAACACAGAAGGGCACGTTCTTGTAAAGCCTCCTGTACTTTCCACTGTGCTCTCCTGGATCTAAGATGAATGGTTTGGCACTGCTATATAAGAGCTCAGCAAACATAGAGAATATTTTAGTATCAGGTATGTCAGAGCCACGCTCTAGGAACAGATTTTGAAAACTGGTGACTTCAGCTTTCGGGAAATTGGGATGAGCTGAAACCAGAGATAGCTCAGTCCCTACCATTGATGCAAAAATATTCAAGTTCACAGATTTTTTTTTTTTGAAAGCTTTTACAGCAAGAACAAATTGAGGATCAAGCCCTGCTCCAGAGAGTTCTCATCTATTACCCCACCCACTGGAACATGCACCATCTCTTGACATGTCCTGAACCTCAGGGATTCACCTTTCTTTCCACTGAGTTTTTGAGATAGAGGGGAAAAAAATCTAGGCCTGCACATCTGTAGGATAAGAAGCTGCTTCTTTTTCCAGAGGTAGCTGTGTTTGAGGAAATACCTACAGGCTTTGGGTTTTCCACCAAAATCTTTTAGGATGTTATGGGTCTGTTATACATGTTAATCAGATCTGGTTGTGAATAAACATGAGGGAGGAAGGTTTCTAACCAGGAGACTACAGAAACCCTTCCACTTTGTGGTGCTGGATTGTAAACAGAGTTGCATATATTTGCATACACAATTGTATATTTGCATGTGGCGGTATGAGAGTGAAGATGATGTTAAGAGCAATCTGTACTAGTGCTGCACATTTTTATAATACAGGTTTGGGGGGAAGTTGGGCTTCTCATTTCCCAAGTTAGGCTTGGGACTCTTAGGCTCCTGCACTATTGTGTTTGGTTTCTTTTGGAGCCTGAGGAGGAGTAGAGTAGCTCTGTAAAGGTGCCTGTTGCTTTCTGTTTCTAAAGGACCCTGACTCTCCAAAATTAGGCCATCTTACCATTCTGATGTCTGCAGTTAGGTGGGATGAAACCCTCTTGGAGTATCTATGCCATTAAATTACACTACACACAGCAATAAATCTCCTTTCCAAAGCAACGTGCTTGGACCTTAAAGAAGCAGACAAAAAAATATTCTCTTGCCTATAGCAATAGTTCCTCTGTTTTTAAATATCTTCCTCTATGACAGGAGTGCAATTAAAGCTATTTGGTCACTCCAGTTACCTGAAAAATATGTGAAAATGAGCACAGTCTCAAGTGGAATAGTAAATCTAGAGTTCTTTACATGATACCCACATTCAGCTTGGCATTATGATGCCTTGGGGCCTTGAAGAAAATTGAAGGCAGCTCAAACTGTTTGCATAGCAAAATCAGGGCTGGGTTTTTTTGGTGAATCATACAAAGGAGTTTTGATTCAGGTGTTACCAGCTGTTTAATGGCTGGCACATATTAGCAGGAAAATTCTTCAACAATCAACCAGATGAATTTCAGCCTCAGGCGACACATCTGATTCAGGCAGCCTGGTTGTGACACAAGGGTTTCATAAATATCTGGAGAATCAGTAAGTCCAACTAATTTCCAGTTTTACTTGTAACTGGCCATCTGCTCTTTTAAGACTCTTTGGAAGGCCTGGAGTGTTTTGAGTATTTTTCTGAAATAACTTTAAGAGGAGGAATAAAACATTTCAGATCATGAAAGTCAGACTTCAGATCTTCAGTGAGGAAAAACACAGCTTTTCAGTGATCGTCTTTCAATTTATGTCCTGAAACCTTCATCTGTTCCTCTGTTTAAAACTTGTAAATCAAACTTCGAATGCTTCATATTTCCATTTAAAATAAAAACAAACCTCAGAAATTCTCCTGGATGTTTTTACTTTCCAGAACAGTGTTCAGGAGTATCAACCAATTCAGGAAGTACCAAATGAAAAACGTGGCTACTAATTGAAAAATACTAGGCTTTCAGGAGCATAGGATTACTTCAGAAACCGTTACTTACAGTAAGTAATATTTATTTATGTTAGCAACCCAATTGGTTTCACATCACTGCTCTTTGCAAGCAAGTATTGTAAAATATGGCCATTAGTAAAAAAGAGAGAAAATTGTATCCTGTGTGGTTTCATTCCTCTCCCACCCAACCCACCTGATGGAACAAAAGATGTATTTAATTTGTACAATTATAGATATTCCAGAGACTCCAGAGGAAACCAGTTTTCCCTCTTAGCCTTGGTCTGTTGGCCAGGCAGCCATATTAATAACAAAAGTTAAGCCAGCTGCTGTTTTAACACCCTCAGCTCAGGGGATGGAGCTGGAGGAGGCCAGTCCTTGCCTGCAGCAGCTCTCCAGGCTCACTCCAAGTGCCAGATCTCCTCCTGCATCCGTTTGTGGGCCAGGCCTTGGATCCAAGCAGATCCCAAGCCTCACTTACCAAAAGAGCAGCCATATCTTTGGTAGTGTGACCAGAGTGCTGTTCCAAAACAAACTCCCGACTGGTTGCAATTTGTTTCCCACCTCCCTGGCTTCCAGATGACAGCACTGCCCTAGACACAAGTCCAAACCAGTGGGCCTACCGGTGTGAAGCCCAGACATACGCTATAGGCAAAGTGTTCCTCTGAAAACCATCTCTGAACTCAGTAACAAAAAGTCATGGAATCAAATTCAAAAGTAATTTAAAGAGGCAAACAAAGCTCCTCCCCTGGTGTGATAACCCTGTCTCATGGGTGACTGCACACCAGTGGGACAACACAGCTGTTGTTAATTAGGAGGTCTTCATTTTGGGTTTAGGTTTATCTGGAAAATAAGCAGCAGTGGAGTTTAAATCTTTCAAGTTCTTGTCTTTCCCTCTGGCATGGAGACCAGCGCTGCCCCTGCCTTGACCCATCAACCTTCCTCTGCAGGGCAGCAGCACAACCTGGCCAGCAGGTACCTGCCTGACATCTGCCAGCAACTCTCTCTGCCCAAGCCAGCCTGCCCCTTGGGAACACGAGATATTCCCAAAGTTCCTCTAAAGCCAGGGAGCAGCTCTCAGAAGTGACGTGATGCGATGTGCAGTTTGGTTTATATCCCCTGAGCCCTTGTGGGAGTTGCACAAGCTTAAACTGGTCTATTGGAGGTGAGATTCTTAAGAAATGTAGTGAGCAATTTAAAAAGTAGACTTAGCAGCACTCACAACAAACTGTTCAGATGGAAACTTCTTTAAAAGTGCGCTGCTTCACAGGTTGATTTTTCTCTAGTAAGCCTCTCGAATAATCCATTATAAACAATCACTGGGACTCTTGAATACATTCTGCAGTGCTCCGATGTCTGAGACAGCTGACAGCAATCACCCTTTTAACACATGATGCCCTTAGGTGATAATTAGGGCCCATTACACAGACAAGCTGTTCTGCTGTGAAAGAGCAGTGGAAGTAAGCATATGCCTCTTTCTCACCTGCATTTTCCAGGTGGAAGGGAAAACAGCCTGACAGGTGACCTGCACACCTCGTGTCTGACCTCACAGGCATTGTGCTGATGTTAGCTCATTGCAGCGTGAGCAAATACACTGCTGTAAGCATAATGCAAGGGAAATTTAAATAATCCAAATGCTTTCTTCCCAACTGCAGAGCAACATTCTGTAACTCTGGTGAATCAGGCATGTATTGCACATTTATTCCGTTTAAACCTTAACACCATCCTGAGGTACTCGCTTTCAAACATATTTTGACATTTCTCTCCATTTTTGCAGAAGTGTCAGCTACGGTAGGAACAGCACTTGAGTTGAAATTTCAGTCTGTTTTTCAAGTTGAACATTTCCAGTGCCTGACTTTTGTTTAAACTCTTAAGCACCAGATGTCTGTCTTCTGTGAGCCAGCTGTTATTTAGAAATATTAGGAGTGGCTATCAGTGATGGTGGTCATTTCACACAGTGGCAGTGCCACCACTTAAGGTCCTCCTCTCATCTGAACCTCGTGCAGGGGCCAGGATGTATCTCATGGCTAGACCAGAGGAGAATTTGTGATCATCAAAAGTGATGTAATTCAGCCTAGGGATGAAAATAGAGGCAAATCCAATGCTCCTTTATGGCAAGATGGCAGCACCCAGGGCCACTGCTTAATATTGAATTGTTCCTTGTCAATTCAAACAAACCTAAACATTCAATCTCTTCAGTACGGAGCCAACCTGAAGCAAGTTTTTCTTGTTGTTGAAGTTTCCTTTGATTTGGAAAAACCTGAATCATTCAGCTATTTTGATGTTCTCCCCCCACCCCCCCCCAAAAAAAAAAAAAAACAAAAAAAACAACAACAANCCACCTAAAAAGCCTGAGACTTTCCACTTTCTTTCGTGCAAGTAAGATGGCCAAATTGAGTTTGAACCAGCAGCATTCGTTCTGGAATTTTGTAACTTTTAAGAATTAGTCTAACCCAAGCAACCTTTCAATATATATTTTGGATATAATGTTACCTGCTCTGTATAACATAGCCATAGGAATCTACAGATGCCAAACTATGAAAGTTATTTCCCTGCTCTTTGGCAGACTACACAGGCAGAGGGATTCGATTATATTCTGTATCTTTCTGGTTTGAAATATATTTAGACAACTGAATGGCTTTTCATTTAATGCTTGTCCTGCAATTAATTTCTCATACTCTTCCTTGCAATCTGGTGAGGCTTTTACAAAGCCTAGTGCATTGTGTTTTGTCCTCGCTCGTCCTTCCATTTCTGGGGAAAGAGGGCACATTCCTGTTTCCTTTAACAATCGGTGTAGCTGCCTGGGGCTTCTTATTGCAGAAAGCTGTTTGTTAGCCTGGCATCCCAGCTCTTCCTGTGAGCAGAGAGAGCAAAAGCTTTTCTCCCACCAACCAGACTGGAAGGCAGTGCAGGAGAACCTCAGCGGGTGCAGATCGCAGTAGGCCTGCTCAGATCAGTGTAGTGTCATTTTACACCAGAGTAAAACCTGAATAGTTGCAGAGACCGGTCGCTTTTGGGTGAACTGTGAGCCACAACTTGTGTAAGTCATGGATCCAGAGTGTATCTGAGGCCTGGAGGGACTGTGGTGATCGATGGCGCTTTTATGTCAACACCAACTTAACCAGAGGCCTTGTGATGGTAAACTGTTTACCTCATTTGTCAGAAAAATGGCAGAAATCTCTGAAAAAACTTGCCTCCAGAGGCTCTGAATCATTCCTTCCTTACTAAAGGATGGCATTTCATTCCAGCAGAAGTGAGCCACCAAGCAGTTACTGCTGTCAAAGAGGAGATAATCTTTTAGTTGGGTGCTGCCTTGTCAGGCAATGAAAATCATAGAACTACAGAATGATTTGGGTTGGAACAGAACTTAAAGCTTATCCAGTTCCACCCCCTGCCATGGGCAGGGACACCTTCCACTACCCCAGGCTGCTCCAAGCACTTTCCAACCTGGCCTTGGACACTTCCAGGGATGGGGTAGCCACAGCTCCTCTGGGAAGAGCAGCAGTGGCAGCCTGGGGCACTGTACAGTGACAATAACCTCTGCCAGGGAAAAGGAGCAAATTGAGCCACCTCCAGAGCCCAGCCTTCAGCTCTAAATGCATTAAAATCCTGTAGAAGTGACCAGAAGTGACAAACACAGGGTTTCTGTTGCCAAGTGCACTGCGTTGGGAGACTGGAATATAACACTCTTGCGCATGGAAATCAGCATTTAACTTTCTCAGGAAAATGAAGGTATTTTTTATGGGCTCCTGCTATTGCAAAATTATCCGAAGCAGTTCCTGTCAACCTTACTGGTCCAGCCACCAGTCAGTCAATCAATCACAGACCCCATTTCACTTTTTGTAGGGGAAAAAGGACTTTTTAGCCTAGCAACTCTCCTGTCAGGGTTTAGTTTCAGGAAGAGTCTGTGGTCTTGGCACCAGACTTACCCAGCTTGGAAAATGCAGGGTGAAAACTTCCTACTTGCTGTAAGAAGCTTTCAGAGTTGATTGGGGTCTGTGTGTTTCTGGCTGCTGTTCACATCCTCCCAGTCATTCTCCCATAGCTTTAGACAGATGAGAGGAATTGGCAGGAAATCCAAGCTACTCACAGGAGTGGTATTTTAGCTTCTGTGCTGCAGACAAATATTCATGAACTTTGCTATGGTCTTTGGGTCCAGGAACTCCAGTAACTCACTTCACACCACCTTGGTGACACTGTTGATTTTGCACTAATCTGAGGAAGGAACTTCGGGACACTCAGGTAGCAGAAAAGAGGCTGATAAGTCCAACACGGTTAAAATTGTGCTTTGTCCTGGAACACACAAATGCCTGCTCTATCTGCTTCATCTCTAAAAATTTATTTAAAAGGAAATAGGTAACTAAGAAACTACATCCTGTCAAACAGTCTAGTGATTTAAATTATGCAGACAGCGGATTAGTAAAGCATTTCACAGGAGGTGAAACACACGTGGCAATCTACAGAAGAGTGGGAAGAAACAGCTGAGGGTGCTGTGAAGGACAGAGGTGCCTTCAAGCCGTGATATGTGCTCATACTCTTCAGTTTCTCTCTCCCTGGGTGTTTTTTTAATTAGTTAAAGCTAAGTCTCCTGAGACTCTTCTAGATATGAGCAACTCATTTTAAGCTTCATCTGTGCGCAGACCTCACAAGAGGCAGGTTTGCATGTTGTGTCAGTAGGCATTTCTACCAATATCAAAAAAAGGACAGTGACAGAACAAAACAACTTTTTTTTTTTTCTTTTTTCCTATTTCTAACATGAATAAGGCTGTCTAGGCTGTCTGTTTGATTATTAGAAAGGAATTGGCTGTCAAACCTTAGCAGGTCTCATGTGACTGAGTTTTGGGTGAAGGCCTATACCCTCAGAGTTGTAAGAAAATCACATCTTTCTGTCTGGAGGTCCTCCCTGGATGACAGTAATGCAAAAAATGCCTAAATCTGAATGAAATTAAATCTACAACTGAGAATACTACAAGTTTTTCTTCACAGGAAATACTTTGGTGTTGGGTGCTCCTGAAACATTTGTGCTTTATGTCTTCCAGAAAATTATATTGATGTGCCTCAAGATGGGAGAGGTAAGACCAGACTTCAAGGAGCAGCTTTCAAGAAAATCAACTAAATTACAAGAGCTGAAAAAATTATGGATAAGCAGGAGAGAGAAAGACTACAAGAGGGAGATTGAGCAAGTCACCTGAAGGCAGACACCATTCAAACAGTTTCTACAGGCAAATTATATAGAAAGAGTGTCCAGGATAAAGTAGTCTGTAAGCAATATTTTAATTCTAGACTGACACTATTATTTCTGAAAGGAAGCATCATATTTGAGAAAATGCTCAGTAGGAAGAAAATTAAGTTGCTCTGGCAAATCCACACAAAGGTGGAAAACGACCACAAGACAAACCTTTGGTAGATAACTTTTCTTTGCCTCCCCATCCATCAATTGCCATTTGAGCCTAATCTAAGTGTCAGAATCCTGAATGTGAGTTTTTCCAAAGTTCTCTGGTGAACATTTTATCACAATAGGGTAGATGCTGGCAATCCATATCATTGTTAACCACATTGTCCTATGCATTGCAAGGTAGGCAGAGCCTTTTCATTGAGTCAGACTGCAGGGTAGCAATCACTTCAACCATAATGCGCATTTTTAGATCACTGGCAATGATTCTGCTAAGACGTCAAATATCTGAGCCCATCTTAAATTCAGGTTCTTGAAGAGGGTGACTTCATTAGGATGCAACACTGTTCCACCCCCATGCTCCTTGAAGCTGAAAGAGAAACAGAAAAAAATCAACAAACTATATATTTCAAAAGCAATAATACCACTGTCCCTCTGCTTTACAAGGCAATAGTCAAATTCCCTCAGCCACTGACCGGCTGTAGAGTGTACCCCACACAAGTTTCAGAATCCATTTGTAAGCCAGAAAAGCAATGATTCTGCCACAGAAGTATGTGGAGCACTTGGTCACTGTGTTGCAGTAAGTTGACTTAACTTTCCACAGGATGGGGTTATTTTAAAATCATACAGTATCAATTACATGAGCAAATCCTGTGAAATTCAGTTATTTAAGATACATACATGGATAACCTGGCAATAACAAGCAAACAGAGGTGTTCATCTGGAAATCATAACACAAAGCCATGATAATGCCAGTTTAATCCTTCATGTCTAATATTTTGTCCTGCAAAACTGAGTAAATTAAAAATAACCATGTATTTTACCATGTAACCACAACATGAGGAACACCTTGTTTAAGAATAATCAAATGTTCCTTTTGTACCTCTTTGGCTGAATGAATTTTAGTTTTCTGTTGAACTCAAAAGGAATACTCTTGTCAGTGATTTAATTTGTGGCTCCTGGAATTTACGGTGGTACATGACTAAAACCACACAGGAATAAATAGCTTTGGAGGACCCAACAAAGCTGGAAACCACAGGAGTGGAAGCCCAGTCTTCAAATAAAGCCCAATCTGAGTAGGATACCAACATGCACATGCTCCTTTTCTCTGTAAACCAACAACTAAACATGCCGGGTATCACTGAGTAGTGGCAGGCAGTGCCTAAAAACAAATTCACGGGTGGGAGTGCCACCCTACAGGCATTAGACTCCATCCTGTCTCAGGAAAGCTTGAAGCCTGGCCCACTCTCACTCATCAGCTCCTGTACACACCCCCAGCTTGTAGAGACCTAAGGGAGCTGCCCCAGTGCACCTGGGGTGTTACACCTTGTAGCACAGCACCTCAAATAAAACAGTCAGGATTCTTTAGATTCACACTGAACCCGAGAGGTTCTCCTCGTTTCCTAAAAAGAATATGTCATCAGCATTGCAGAACAGTTCAAAGCACTTTCAGCTGGGAGCAAAAGGACCCCCCCAGCAAAGTAGCTTGCAGACGCTGGCAGACAGTCCAAGCTGCCCTCTCCTTGAGGAGGAGAGCTCGACAGGGACAGGATCCGTGCTCCTGGTGGTGGGAGAGATGAGATGTAAGGCAGTGCTGTGAGGAACTCCCAAGAAAAGCAAAGGAAACCGAGTAGCTGGAGGTGATGCCATCCATGCCAACATCATGCCTTCTCCACGCTTCCTGGTTCGCTCTGAGATCCATAACCCCTGCAGACACCAAAAAAGTATCCACAGAAACCAGTGTGGCTCTCTGCAGTAACTGCTTGGTCCTTATACCTTCTCCCAGCACCTACTTTCATTGTGAGGTGATGACTGCCACAGAGAGCTTTGGAAAAAGCTTATGTTCATAAAGGAATTTGTATTAGATACTGGTTTGTGTGACTTACTGTATTTTGTAAGGGTTTTTTTCCCTTTGGGAATTGTGCGTTATTAATGAGCAGTTTTATGCTTTACTTCTAGTACACGTATACCTTGTAATGGATGTGCTTTTTGGTTTTTGTTTTTTTTTTCTTTTATTCTCTATACAGAGCCAGTTAATATATGGTAGATACTTTCTGTCTGAAATTCTGATTTTGCCTACCAATTAATTTATGGATAAATCCATGTCGTAGCTGGTGAACAATTTTTCATCAATTGTGTTGCTATAATCACCTGATAGTCTCTCTACTTTAGCAGAATGAAAGATCCTGAATAAGACAGATGCTAGTTGGGCCTTAAATTAAAGGGAAATAGTGCACCATGAATTTCCCTACCACCATTTCTACCCGTCCTTCTCCCGTGGTGTTGGGACACTGGAGAAGAGTCCTGGCTGCACAAACAGCCACCTGAACACCTCAGCCACCTCTGCAGCTGTGCTCTGATATCCCCCTGCACCTACTTGATCAAAATTATGGTGAACCACGTAAACTTCAACAAATTTTTCAGTTATTTCTGCAGGAAGAGACTGGTTCAAACACAATCTTCCTCTAAAAGATCTGAACTAAAATAATTGTATTTTCCTCCATGTCCATCCTGACATGGTTGGAAAAATAAGGGATCTAAAATTAACACTTACAAAAGTGCATAAATTACAACCCCTTATGTGACAATGGCAGCTGTCGATCTCAGTGGCTATTAGTGACCTTCCTGCTCCAGAAACCTCCTCCCCTGTCCAACTAATTTCTTCTCTTCCGTTTCACTGAGAACTGTGTCCAACTTCTTAGTAATTGCTGTGTATCACGTAGGACATAAAAAGATAAGTTCTAAAGCTTGTGCAGGACTTGGTGTTGTATTTTAACCATCTTTTGTGCCTGGTTATCGACTTTACAAAAAACAGAGTGAAAATAATCTGGCCTCTTAATGTATAATTCAGCATATTGTAGCAGCTATTTTAGAGACCTGTTTTTTATAGTTTTACTACGGCTGTAATTTCTGTATGAGGACTGTCCATTTGAAGAAGAGGTGAAGTTAACATGTCAAAATGATTCTTTAAAGTCAGGTCTATTCCACCACCTGTGATTGTGTATGAAAAGTAAAGCAACAAAAACAAACCTCAACCACTGGCTGGGAAGAAACACCTTCTCTCAGCCTCAAAAGTTCTCTTCTGTAAGACAGACATTTCTTCTAGTCCTCCTTTTACAAAAGTAGTAAATTACTAAGAAGGTAGTATATATACAGCACAATAGTCTATTTTGATAGTCAGCAGACTATTTTAGGCTAATTAAGCTAACTAGAAATTCTAGGGTTGCAGTGATTTCTCTTTATTGATACATTGATGATAATACTGTTTACATAACTCTTGATGTTTTAAATCAATACGTGCCAGTGTCCAGTGATTTGCTAATCTAGTTTCTGGTCTAATCCTGTCCTATTTTTTGCAGCATTCTCTGACTTCATATTATGAATCATGTTGTCTTTCTAAAGTGATTGCCAAGTAAACCAAAAATGTGTTTTACACTGCTATTGCACTGCTCTCGTCTTTATATACAGTAGTTTTTATAAAGATGTCCTTAGGTTTTAATAAATGAGTGTAACATAAACTAATCTCTGTAATAAAACTTGCTTTAGTGTTTCAAAGGCTGTCTGGAATAGCTGTAGAGATTTGAGCTTCCAAGTATTTCAGTAGCTTCAAAACTCATGGCTTCTGCAGGAAGTCCCCAGATACCAGAACTCCATAACCTGTACAAGGGTAAAATGAAGAGAGTGTATTTAACCCAAAGGATTTAGAGATGGGGTGGGAAGAGGCCCCAAGAAACCAAACCACACCACAAAGAAACCACTAAGGCCATTGCATAAATCAGGACGTGTTCCATTTAGTCTGCATCACATTTCCAGCAGTTGCTAATACCAGGTATTTCAGAGGGAAGTGTGGCATACTGAACAGAGACTGCTAAGAAATAAATGTAATCTTTCCACTACCCAAGGCAAGCTAAGAAGGACAAACTGCAACTGAGCAGAAAGAAAGCAACATTCTGACTTTCACACATAAAGTACTCTGTCCCACATGTCTCCTGTAGTAGGTCCACCTCCCCAAATGAGGCAAACACAGTTTAACTTGCTCTGTACAAAAAGGCAGGACCAACAATTCACAGGGAAAAGAGATTTAATTTTTTTTTTTGCTTCCAGGCTGAAGAATTTGGACAATTTCCCCAGAAAGGTTTAGATTTTCTAAACAGTCTCTCAAGTCCTTTGTCACCTGTTGTTTAGGAGGCATCATTGCCAATGTTCCCAAAATACTGTGTGTGCTGAGCTGAAATTTCAACTCTCCCATTAGTAAAAGGGAGTGTTTTTGACAACATCACCTCTTGGGACAAGTTGCTTCCCTTGACAGAAACCGTTCTTGCTCTGTCCTGCTGCCCCCAAGCTTAAGTTTTCCTCAGCTGTTGTCCTGTGCAGCACTTGCTGTCCTCTGTCCTCATCCCAAGTCCTTGATACCGACTGAAGTCCTGGCATTTATACACAGCAGGTACCTTTTCACATTAGAAATTGTCCTTTCAGCATCAGATCACTAGCCTCAGTGATGTGATCACAGTCTCTGACTTCGAGAGGGTTTGCTGTATAAACTCCTGAACAGACAAAAATAGAGAAATTTTAAAGCCAAATTTTAAAGGAAGAATGAGAATTCCTTTGTAATGTCACTTCATGTGCCAGACTTCATTTCTGGAGCTTCTATAACAAAGCACATCACCTCTAAAGTAGAAAAGGATCATTTTCATTAAAGCAACATTTCAGTAATTCTTGGGGTTTTGCGACTGTAAGAGACTACAATTGCATCCCACTGTGCTAAAATTTATGGAACATATTGCAGAAAGAAAGAGGAAAAAAGCAGCTTTAAAAATACATAAATATGTAAAATTACAAATAATTGCAACCCAGTCTCCTTCTCAAACTGCACTTGCAATTGTGAAAAGAGCTAAATATAAGACATAGGAAGTAAATCTATGGGTTGGGTGTATTACAGCTCCCTTACCAAGTTTCAACAATTTTTATGATGTGCTTCTAATAATTGAGTAAGAATTATATTCAGCACATTAATGGTCAGCAGGAACAGCTTTTATATACCAAGGAACAAATTAAATATCTCTGGAATTTCTATAGAAGATGTTAGAATGCTGATAGTGGCTTACAGAGTGCCACATTATCACCCATTCAAAAACAAACAGGAGCATCACAGCCAGTTCCTTTAAATTGTTTATTCTTACTAGAAAGCAGAGACCTTGTTGATTTGCTGGTTGTTCACACGTACAGAAGGACAAGGAGAGAAAAGAGAGCTAAAATTTGATCTTTGTTTCCAAGAAAACAAAACCCTGTCACTCTCACCCAAGCTCTTCCCAGCAATTAATTTAATTTGGAAAATGGAGAAACATTCTGGGGGCGGGGGGGAAGCATGCCAGTACATTAGGTATTAGGAACAGCTACTGCTGCTGCTTTGTGGTAGTGAGAACTAGCAGTGACAGTGGGGTTTAAAACCTTGGCTTTGACAGCACACAAACAAAAAAAGCTTGATCTAGGTAACATTTGAGAGTAGTCTCCCCTTAGCCAGCTACACAGATTTAATTTAAGGCATTTTTGTGAAGTACATGGGTTTTGTTTCTTTTGACTGCCTTATAGTTACTGCTTAAAAATGCCTTTTTTTTTTTTCATGTAGGGCTACTGAGAACAGTTGAAACCTTTGAAACATGTGAAAAGCTGTGTTCCATTTGACCTCAAGGCTTTTGCTCCCCAGCATAGGGCCTACCTCCTCTGCTCTCCAGTATTTTCTGTCCTGGGATTTAAGAATATTGCATCATTAATGCTATTACTGTGCAATATCAAACTGTTCCCTGCAAAGCCACCTTCCTCAAGCATGCCTGGCTTTTGTTGGAAGAATTTATGTTGCAAAATGCTGCTGAGGTAGGTGGGAACACAGTAGGAAGTGCCACCTCCAGTGAGTTAGTGATAGCTGGGGTTTGCTGTATAAACTCCTTTTCCTCTTTAACCACACAGTCCACCTCCTATTTCCCCGAATGAATGTGCTCCCAGCAGCCACCAGAAAAAGCCACTTGGGAATTTATCTAGCAAGGAGACACAGTATCCCTGTGCTGTATCTGCTGTTATTATGCAGATAGAGGAGCTCAAAGACATTTCACAGCCTCTCCCTGTTATCTTTTCTAGCTGCATGGAAATTTTTTAAAGAAATTATCTCCAGCTAACAAAAAACCTTAAAAGCCCCAAACCCTAAGGAAAGAAATCATGCAGTGCTGCGAGTCTCACAGATTTCGTTTTGTTGTAATACCCACAGAAATGCCACATAAATAAAAGGCGTTGTTTAAGCTACAGTCTCATTTTTGTGGAGTTTCTAGCCTGTAGCCCAGTGCCACAGGAGGTGACTTCTCTTTGTGTTGTGCAGTCATCATTCCTCCTTTTCACACCTTCTCCCTGCACTGCCCATCAACAGCGAGCGCTTTAAGCGTGGCAGGCAATGTTTTTACACTACTGGAGGGGCTCCCACCCTCCCTGAGACCCAGCCGTGCCTCACGGCCCTCAGCAAGCAAAGATTCGCCTGCAAGGAGCAAAGGCTTCACCTTCTAAAGCACTGCCCCTCCCAGTCTGTGCATGGAGGCCTCTTTGCCCAGTCACGGCATTGCTGACTGCTGCCTTTGGCCAGGGACCTGCTCCTTTGCCTCAGGTCCTTCAGCCTTACACTGACAAAAGGGGGACCCACAAACATTCGGGATAAGTGCCCAGAAGTGGAACTGATTCAGGACAGAAATAAAGCAAGAATACTTGGACTACTTGAACACTCTTTCAACTCCTTCTCCCATTTTCCTCTTTCAATTCCTTCTCACATTTTGCAGGTGTGATTTTCCACTGTTTCCAGTGTTCAGACAACAGGAAAGCAGCCCATGGGAGAGCCACTGGGGTTAAGAAATCTCCTTTCTTCTCAACCATGACGTGGATACATAGGCACTAAAGCTTGCAGCAACCTTTTGCAGAGACACACGTTCCTTGCTGGCAGGAATGGACAATTTGGGCAAATCCAGTTTTCTGTTTCACTTCTCCTTCACAACGTTTAAAGAAAGAATATTTTGGCTGGACTGGGGTCTTTTCTCACCAGCTGCAAAATGCTATTACCTGTGATGACTTAGGTTTTAACTTTTATATTTTTCAAATCCTGTACTGCCTAGCGTGTAGCTCTCAAAATTCTTGTAGCCTGTTAGCTGCTCTCTTAGTCCAGATAGACACAACAAAGCCTCTCTGAGCTTCCTGTTCAAGGACACTCAGATTGTCCGAGGCCTAAAGGTGGAAACTAGGTCCACGAGAGAGGTGGAGAAATTGAAGAATGCTAAAGTTTTAATTGGTGAAGTTATGCTGATATGCAAATGGACCAAACCTACAAAAGTGTGGAGAACTCATGACTTGTCATCCATCTTGGGGTCCATTTTGGAAGTAGCCTCCGGCTCCCCAGGGTGGTACCTTTGAAGGCCTTTCACAAATCAATACCTCCCTTTATTCCCTTACACCTGTCTAGTCTCTGTTTCTAGGTAGCTGGACAGCATCACCGGCTGCAGCCCAAACCTCTGGAGACACTAGAGGCTCCCAAATGCAATTCTAACACCAGCCCACACTGGAGGTCCAGCGTGCTCTGGACCAAGCCTTGTTCCTGAAAGAGACTCTCTCAGAGCTGTGTAAAACTTGCAACCTGATGCTATGGGCAGATTTTTACATGGCCACTTCCCAAGGTTTGACCCAGGGTCCCCTGTGCTGTCCTCTCCTTCGGGCACAATCCCTGGAACACTGCCCTTGCCTTTGCCAGGTCTCCCCATGTTGCAGGTGTGATTTTCCACTGCCCCTCTGCCTCACTCCATCACCAGGCAATGAGGCATTTCCCTCTGTTTTCTGGGGAGCCAGGAACATCTGCACGCCCTAAGGGAAAGAAGCAGTTTTTAATAACACTTTTAAGCGTTTTTGCATGTGTGATTCAAGCCCACAATCTGCTGCCCCAGCACTACCCAGTTTGCACCACGGGGTTGGGCTTTGGCTTTGCTGCTGAGATGAACTGAGGAGACAAACCTCGGTGAACTGGCAACCGGCAAATAAATTTGGAGCAGAGTAGGGTAAAAATATCAGGGTCTGAAGGAAGGCCAAGGGTATGCCTGGTTACTGGGAGCAGGGACCCCCTAAAGCAGAGGGAACCCCAAGCCCCTCGCCAGCCCTTCTGTTTGCACATACCCAGGCAGCAGCCTCGTTCCTCAGCCAGGCTCCTTCCCCAGGCAGAGTCAAACATCCAGAGATCAGCCCGGATCAAAAGGAGCCGCCACTGGCCCAGTGCATGTGAACACATACCAAGGATGTGTCTGTAAACATGAAGAATGATCTGGCCCAGGCCCAGAAAGTTTCAGCCTGCTTGGCTGAGGGACTCTGGCTCTCCTTCGCTGTGCCGTGTCCCAGCTCGAGCCCCTGGCTTGGCCATCCCCTTCAAGCCTGTGTAACTTATACCATTCATTCCTCCGGAGCTGCTGGAGGAAAACAAGTGCTACAAATGGCACTGAAAGATACACGGAAGATATCAGAACTAACAGGACAATGTATAACTGGGTGGCCAGTGGCAGGGGTCCTCTGCAAAAACATGAAGCTTTTGCCAAAGCAACTGCAGAATTTTTTTTTTTTAAATGCCATTTCAGCCAAAAGTTTCTCACTCAAAAAACCTACCCTGGCGTACCCGAAGCCATTGGCTTTAGTTGAACTACTCATGGGTTTCCATGTGCTTTGTAGTTCCAAAGTACAGGTCACAGAGGTCGGGTGGCATGCACGGTGGCAGCCAGGTCCTAGCATTCAGAGAAGAGAGTATGAAGCACAAGGTTGGGCTATTTCTTGCCATAGACTGTATCAGAGAGAGGACACCAAGAAAATTGCCCAGCCTGCAGAATATCGCACAGTCTTTCTCCTGGGCCTACGTGTAGGGACTTCTTGGGTGTGAACATGAGAGGTTTCCTCTAATGCCTTCATGTGATCTCTAGGTCGAGACACGTACATAGCAGAACAGCAAATTTAAGTCCTTTATGAGGGGGAGAGCTTTATGAAAACTGCTGCGGCTGATGCATTCCCAGCATCTGCTGATTTAATCCTCCCTTGTTGGAAAAGAAAGGAACTCAGTAACAATCTGGTAATTAATTCTGCAACAATACTCAATAAGGAAAAGTTTGGTTTTAATAAACAGAACAGAACTGCTGATTTAATGCAAACATATTCAGTTAGAAGGACATCTCAAAAATATTTATATTAGAAGCAAGAACAAAGCAATAATAACCACACTCCTCAGGAAGTATTGCTTGCTGTCTGGTGATTAATAAATCCCAGGAAAGAATAAAATGGATGGTCTAAATTTTTCTTCCCTGTTTCCCATAAACTGAAACACACAAAGGAAATAAATGCCTATGGTGAAACCAAAGCCAGAATTTTGTTGTGAACTTACGTTATTACAGGAATGTCTTGAGATGCCCCTCCCCAAGGAGCTCAAGTGATTTCTTATAATGGTGATAAAGGAACAATGGGGAAGACTTCTAAAATAGTGAAGACTTACCCAGTTTTTATAAACTGTCTGTCAAGCAGAGGAACATTTCCTCCCCTGCCGGCCTCTGCGGCCACAGCTCCTGCAGAAAGCAGTGGGGCCTCAGGCACATGCATCCTCAGCCAGCAGCAGCAGTTAGTCCCCACCAAAACATGCTGAAGAATGTGCTAAAATTCAATTGCAATATTTCTCATCAAAACATTTAACTCAACAGGAAATGCAATATCATATGGACCGTAAAAGTTTTAATTCTTTTTTCATTATCCTTTGTTTTTCAATAAACTGTTGGAAAACAAACTACAGAACACCCCTGGATGTTCATCTTGGAATCCTTCTTTTATCTAAAATATCCCCTCTCCAAATCTGCCCAGCAATATGTTCTGAGAAGTCAATCTGTCATTGAGAATGTGCCTGACACATTTTACAACCCCAGCGCCAGACCACAACTAGAGGTCGTGTGGTTTTTTGGCTGTCGGAAGCTTTCTCTGAGCCCTTGGGCTGCACAGTTCAGCTCTCACCATCTCAGGTCTGTTGTGATCTAACCCCAGCCAGCAACCAAACACCACAAAGCCACTCCCCCACCAGTGGGATTGGGGGGAGAATTGGATAGGGATACTCGTGTGTGAAAATAAAGACAGTTTAATAGGGAAAGCAAAAGCCACACACACAAGAAAAGCAAAACAGGAATTAATTCCCTGCTTCCCATGGGTAGGCAGGTGGTCAGCACCTCCAGGAGAGCAGGGCCCCATCCCCTGGAAGGGTGATTTGGGAAGACAAACGCCACCACTGCAAACATCCCCTCCTTCTCCCCTCCTTCCTCCTCCCCCTTTATGTACCGAGCATGGTGTCACAAGGTCTGGAACATCCCTTGGGTCAGTTGAGGTCACCTGTCCTGTCTGTGTCTCCTCCCAACCTCCCAGATACCCCCAGCCCCTCCCCAGTGTGGCCTTTGAGGGACTTGGCTCTGTGCAGTCCCTGCTCAGCAATAACAACATCTCTGTGTTATCACCCCTGTGTGCAGCACAGATCCAAACTACAGCCCCATTCCAGCCCCTGGGCAGGAAAACAAGTCCAGCACAGGTCCCTAAAAAGAGTCATGTGTCCCAGTCTGGCATTGCAAGGCAACAGCCTGGAAACCTTTATGAAGTTTTCACATGCTGTGACGAAGACGACAGAGAAAGACAGAGTCCATATGGATTTGCAATCAGATACTGGTTTAAAAACAAACAAAAATATTGCAGTAGTTCAAATATGTTTGTGCAGACCTCTCTTCCACACACTGTGGCTACAAATCTGACCCTTGCACTACATCAGGAAGTTTTGAAAGGAGTCATTGAGGCATCTCTGTAGTTGATGTGCTCTTTTTGAGTGTCGGCTTCCTTTCCGCAGGCAAAATCCCCCCAAGCCCAGCTGTGGCATTCCGGTGCTGCACCCATCAGTCACTGAAGACACTTCTCCTTCCTTGCACCACAGCAGCTGGAACGTGGACTCCTCAGCTGGCATGTGAAAACTGCCTTTTCTAGACAACTGGAATTGCTGTAACAGCCTCCTCTGCAACGAGAAACTGTCTCAAGTGTAGAAGTCACGAATATATAAAAGAGGAGGTGGAAACATTCAGGATCAAAGCAGTGGGCGGAGCAGGGGGGCTGTTAGCTTTTTAGTTGAGAGTCGGGGGTGTCCTTGGGGTTTTGCTTTGTTTTGCTTTGGTTCTCGAGCAGCACGGTGAGGTCTGTCTGGCGTGGTTCAAAGGCAAAAGAGTTGGCAAAGCACTGAGAAGTCCCAAGTGCCAGGGGAGGGGGAGGTTGGAGCACATGGCAGAGCTGCAAACTCCCTCGTGCCCATCGATTTTACTCAACCAAGTCGTTCACCTGTCCCACACAGGGCTCTGCTTATTATTAGCACTGCCCAGACTGCAAGTTTCAAGAGTCAGTGGTGTGAAATGCCCAAAGGAAGCTCCACTCTGTGGCAGAGGAACTACTGGCGCACCAGTGGATGCCTGCACAGCACCATGACAGCAAAAGGCTTTGCTCCAAGTCCAAGATGAAAAATTTTTTTTTAACTCACTTTACTCCTCCTGTTTTCAGTTTCTGCTTCAAAAATGAAACTTTATTTCTCATTCTTTAGGTGCTGGATGCTCAGTAGTTACCCCTCGTATCTCCATGAGGGCTCTGGCTGCCCTCCAGGACCAAACAGTAATAGGTGGAAACAACAGGACACAATAGGAACATCATGTGGCACAAACACCAAAGTATATATATGTCCCACGCTCCCTGATTTTACTCTTAGCTCTAATGAATGCCCACAAAATTTGCCATAAACAGATAAAATCCCTAAGAAATCAGAGCTATCAGTGATAGTCCAGGAGAAGGATAGGAAGGATTTGGGCAATATATTTTATCAACTCAACAGAAACAGAGGTGTGCAGTAAGTTACTCTCATGACACTTATAAAGGCAAGTCTGAAGAAGAGCAAGAGGAGATAATTTTGTAATTCTCAGTGTGAATCCCGAAAACAAAAAACTTTATTCTTTGAAATAGAAAACAATCATTTATTCCAGCTGTGTTCACATCCTTTCTGCCTTCCAGGGTTAATCTGCTGAAAAGCTTTTAGCTAAGATTAATGTATATTCAGCTGTCTTTGGACTTTTCTGTTTTATCCAAAAATTAACACACAGCAAACAAACAAACAAATATTGGCAATAACATTAGCAAGAAAAGGAATATTCCAATTCAAACACAATTCCCACAACATTGCCCCTCATTCTGGAAGAATAAAGTGAATTGAATATTTTTTCTAAAGGGAAAAAACAACCCTTAAAACCTTCTGCGGAAGAATACAACCTTCACTTCAGTGTGTTCAATCACTCCTTGTTGCCCCAGCCAATTCCTGCTCTCCTGGGCAGGAGGTTAATGGAGCAGCATGTAGCTGTTAAGATCCGGTTATTAAAACTTTTAGAGAGATGCCTCTGCCCGAATCAAGGTGCAAACAAGACTATATGCCAAAGTCAATAGTATGGATTTTATTTAACAGTAAATCTGAGAGAGGGAGAAAAACAGAAAAGAGGTGGGGGGAGAGAGAGAGATAGTGACAGAGATAGATTAAGCAGAAAATATCACTTCTCTATGGATCCCAACAGTGTCCCCTTGATCCTCCCTATCTGGTCTTCATGGTGGTGAGGGTCTCCCAGAAAAACATAGAGTTCGGGGGATTAATATACATTTGGGGCAGGTGGGAACACCCAGATACCTCCCCTGGGGTCAGGTTTGACACTGTCTTGCAGACTCTGGATCCCTTGCATCACTTTGCATCACGTGCAGTCCCCTGCTGCAAGGCCTCAGGAATCGTTCTAGGGTTGCTTTGGGGGTCTTTGATGGATCATGACCACCTTAGCAGCTAGTTTTGATAAAGAAATTCCTCACCAAAACACCACAAAACAAAAAATAAACCATCATAGAAATGCACCTATCAAAGCTGAGAAGCTAAGCATGAATATCCTTAACCAGAACAGAGAGAAAAAGCCAACCAAGACTGTACCAACGAGCATAATTTGATCTGGCCTCAGCATGCCAGTTTTTAAGGTATCTTTCAATTCCTGCTGGATTCCTTGACAGACTGTCAAATACAACCTGTGTGTATTTGGCTTACTATTTTTTACCTGTAGCTTTCCATTTACTTAGTCACCATATGGAAATTTTTTCAGGGCAAAGTTGCTGTCATTTCGCAGCTGACACTGTATCACCCTACCTTACAAAAAAGGAAATTTTATAGTCTTTAAAGCACAGTGCTTGTTCCTCTACATTTAATTAATCTCCACCAACAGGCCCTGTGATGTTTTTCTTTCTGAGATTATGAGGGACCCGTTTCCAACTCTATGGAAAAAATGCAAACAGAGGCAAGGATAACTTTCCGGAGGACCACAGTAGAATAGTGGAGAAAGTCTGTGGTGTGGTGGGAGGTTAAATAAACACTGTGCAGAAATGATGGCCAGCCTGAGTAGTAGGGATAAGGTCAAGCCCATGGGGACCAAAGAGAATTCAACTTTTTAACTGAGAGTTTTTTTCAGAGAAAAATGCTGCTTCAATTCTACCAAAATTTGAAGAAAAAAAATCTCACGAAAATGAAGTTGGACCTTATTCTGTTTCAAATGCTTCAGAAAGACACATTCCAAAATGGATTTTTTTAAAAAAAACTCCAATCTTTCAGGCTGTATGTACCACATTAAATTTTCCCCTAAAGCTTAAAATGGAAATAAGATGAATTATTGCACACAGTCTCTGCAAATACTGAACTTGGTGAAGAGGGGGAGCTCCTCCAAATCTCAGCTTTTTTTCAGAGTAAACCAAGCTGTTCTCTGATCAGCACTGCAAGTGGATATATAACTTTAGATACTACTGAAGTCCTTGTCTGTGGTGATGCACAGAAAATGTGCATCTGTTACAGCAAAAGGGAAGTTTAATTGGGGCTGAAGAAGCTCAAGTTTTCAGGCTGGGTGTTTCTCCTGTCAGCAGCTACTGCAAGAACCAAGAGTGAACGGATATTTTCCATCACCGTCCTTTTGTGGGTCCGTAAAAAGATCAGTCTTAAATGTTTTAACATACCAAACTTTTGCTAGTGTTTCTTTTAAATAAAGATAGGAAAGATTTTTTCAACATCAGCTTACTAGGAAAATCTTTCACGATGATTGATTCTAAAGAGGTGTAAAGGCTGACAAGGAACAGGAAATTCAAACTTCTATGAAGTCGTGGAATCATTCCCCTAATGTGTAAGGACAGTTATCAGAGGAACCCTAAAACATGAATCTGTTTACTTTTTGAGGGGCCCTGATTGTGTTTCCCTGTGAGAGCACAAGCCTTACCACATCCAAACCAACCACCCTGAGGAACAACTGAAAAATTGTACACAAAGAGGGAAACTCATTCCCAAATGTGCCAGGGCACTGCAATATCCAAGCACCTCCAAATGGCCTGGTAAAGGTACTAGTGCTAAGTTATAACAGATGTGTTTCAGACTGCACCAAAAAATCCAATTTAAAAAAAAAAAAAAAGAAAAAAAAAAAGATGACAGAGTGAGAGACCTTAAAAATGTGAATGTCTTGGACAGAGTAACATGTCAACAAAGCTAAAACTAGTAATGACATGACATTGTTTGAATTTTAATGCAGGTACAGTGCGTGTGGAAGGCAGCACATCGCTTTTAAATAGCATTTCACTTCTAAAGGGAAATAAATACAAGAACAAAAAAGCAAACACAAAAAGCCCTTTCCACAGACAGCCAGGTTGAAAAGAGGCTCAGATATTGGTGCTATTCCTGGATCACTGCTACAATACCACTTCTACCTCCTTTTCTGCTCATTAATAATTGCTGTTGATTTTGCTTGAGAGTGCAGCAATTCAGCAACGTATCAGACATATGTATCCAAAAACCTGTGGATTAAATCATTGAATGTCTTGTCAATAATGCCAAAATCTGGCAAGTATCAGCAGACCACTGAGAAAAAGAGTATTCGTGATCTTCCAGCCTTCCTCCCAAATCTGCCGAGGCTCTTCTGTACCCTCTGAAGTGCTGTAAAATTTATCCTCAGGAAGGATCCCAGGCTGATGGTTCATCTTTTCTTACTTCCGGAAAGCTGAGCCTGCCCTGAAGCTGTGGGGTTTCCATTACAGCACCCTCCCCTGCAACTGGCCTACTCCTCGCAACATCTTCTAGCAATTTTGTCTTGGCAGGTTGTCTGCAAGGAAGCAGACTGCAAGAAGCAGACTTGTTCTCCTAAAACACATCTATATAAAAACATAGTTGGGGTCCTGTGAGTTCAAACAAATACTCCTCGACTGTTTTTCTTTGCATGGAAAGCTCAATAACTGGCTCCTCTGAAAAGCCAGAGTGCAGATGTTGAGGTATTGCATGAAAAATTCAGCTTCTGCTGTTTCTCGGTGCTGGGTGCACACCCTTCCCGGCACATGCAGCCTCACGGCAACACGCACACCCAGCTGAGGCTTCAGCAGCTTCACAGGTCAAAATAAACACAATAAATGGGAGAAAATCCAATATATGCTGCATGAGATGCTTGCCTTTTCTTCAAGGGAAGCTCCATTTCACAGACTTTGTGCTTTATCTTTTATGACAGCATCTGTCTCATTTTATCAGGCTTTTTCCCCAGCAACATACAGAGCCTTCTGTGGCTCGCTTTCGAGTGGGATTTGGTGCTCCCTTGCACAGTTAAAACAACAAATCATGAAAATAAGATGCTGGCAAGCTAGCAAGGGATTGAGACTGTCCATGTCTGCAGAGCTGACAGGGTATGGTTCCATCATCTCTGTCCACCAAGAGCTTACTGGTGGCATGGAAGCACACTGGAATCATTTGGATGGGAAGCAGCACCCTTGATCAATGGGATTCCCAAAACCTGGATGAGATGCAGAGATGCCCTGCAGTCTGCTGCTGTGCAGCTTCCTTCACGTGGCCCCAGGATTTCCATTTGTGGCAGACTCATCATCGCCACCTTCTCTGCTTCTTCATCTTCTCATACCAGGTTGCTGACAGTACTAGGAAATGGTAATCTCTATTTACTGTTCACTTTATTTCTCACTTTACTTAGTCTTTTTCTTCTTCCTCCCTTTATTGCCTTCTTTTCTCAACTGTGTAACTGCATCAATATTTAAAGCTCTTTAAAGATTAATATACATGTATAAAGAAAAACAAGGCAGCAGGCTAAAGATGTATCAGTTACTATTGCCTCACAATAACAGGAATGACAAAATACAGAGCAGCTGCAGCTTCTAAAACATTTCCCCAAGAAGGATGGGTTTTTCCTCTACCAGCATTAAAGGAGAATTTCGTGCCCCCATTGTGGCCTGTTTACTTTCTTCTGTTTCCACTGTAACACAGACCCCCACAAGCTTGTGTACCCAAAGAGCCACAGACAAAACCCCCTGCTCTGTCCCTCTGTCCATCCACTTACATGCCCAGATTACCTGGAGCATTAATGAGCTCTCAGCTCTGGACTTGCTGTAATAGCATAACTTCATGAGGACTATGGGTGATTAATTAAATACAGCTCAAAGCCAAACACATTCTGCCCCTACTTTCCAAAATTTTAATGCAGGTACAGGGCACGTGGAAAGCAGCACGTCACTTTAAATAGCATTTCACTTCCAAAGGGAAATAAATACAAGAACAAAAAAAGCAAGCAAACAAACAACAACAAAAAAGCCCTTTCTTACAGTTTTCCACCAGCATAGAAAGCGAAATGAAAGAAATAAAGCCAATGCCCTGGACTGAAATCCATCCCATGCAGCAGACAAGTTGAAGTCTAAATACAGCCAGTTCCAGGCCCACAGTGCTGGCAGGAACCTTGGGGGGTCACCTCATCTATGCCCAGGGCACAAGACCAGACCAAGCCCACCCTGACAGACTGCCCTGACCCACACAGACCAAACCCCAGCCAGGGAGAAGTCTCCATCCTCCAAGGCCAGCTGCTCCTGTGCTCCCCGAGCCCAGCACACACTGTCCAGGGATGTTCTTTCAAGCCTGTGAGATTCTTCAGAAAGTCGTTTACCACTCCCCAGGTCTGTCCCTGGGAGAAGAAAGGATGGCTAACTTATTCCTTTTTTTATACAACACCACTAAGCTGACCCCCCTGCCAACCTGGGGGATACAGTCCCACTGCCTGACACGTTACCATCGAAGAACCGGTCATGTTTTCACTGAGGATGCTAACAGGCCTTGTGCAGAACAAAGAGAGCAACAGTCTACATTTATTAACATTTTCTTTACATATTCTCACTGAACAGTTTTTAAACATCACGGAGCAGCCGCCACTCAGGACTCACCTTTCAAAAAGTGAAATCCTGCCACATCCTATCTTTCCAAGCCACTTAATCCTTCTGCCCAGGATCAGAGAATCCACCCAGCCATCCATGTTTATCAGCCAGTCACCAAACAGGAGGGAAGGGTTCGGCGTAGGGGACAGAAGTTGTCCCCAGCAGACACCGAACAACATCTGTGCCAAGCCAAATAATCAATGGCATGGTGGGGAAATGTCATCCCAGACTGGTTTTGTCTAGAAGTATAAATTCACATTAAAGAGGAGCCTCAATTCAAATGCCCTGCTCTATTCAGAAATGCAGTTTGTGTTTGCAGGTGGCTGGTGCTGTCCATGCCAACCTGCTCCACTTTCCCAGCAGCTCTCCACCCCTCACATCCCCACTGTGCTGCCCAGACCTGGTGCTGCCCAAGGATGAGAGATGTCTTTTGAAAGTCACTGTCACAGGGAGAAGAGACAGCCACGAAGCTAAAACATGTATGAGAATGGGCAAGTTATACACAATTTTTCTCAAAGGTGCAAAAATATGAAGCTGGGAATAAGTTACTTGGAAGCTAAGCCTAGCATGAAGTTTGAAGACAAAAAAGGGACAAATGCCAGTGAGATTTCTTGAAGGCTTCTCACAAGGGCCCTTGGACCACTTTGGTCACAGTCTGGTGCCTCCTCGTGGTCACCTGCAGCTGGAACAACGGCAAGTGTTTTACCAATAGTTTTCCCAATATTGTGTTACAAAATACTGTCACACAAGATTCCCACCAGCCATGGGACATCACACAGCTGCAGAGGCAGAGGAACACGGGCAGGGCACAGAAGTTCACAACAGACACAGGATAATTGCTGCATTTCAATGAGCCAGGCAAAACAAAGGTTCTTCGGTAGAAAGAAATTACTGATGTCACTAACAGAGGTAAAATGCAATTGGCTAGGAAGGAAAGAAATACTCTCCAGACAGGATTTTCAGTGGTTTTGAGATTAAAAGAAAGGTAGGGAGGAAAAAAAAGAGGTCTAGAATTTTAAAAATCAGTGTACTCAATATACTTACATATTCAGCTGGGAAGGCTTTGTAGCTCTGTGTCCTAGAATTAGTCTTTTTTGGAAAAATTTAGTGTTGGGGGTTGAGAAGGTTTTCTTTTTGTGTGTGCATGTGTTCTTTTTCTTCTCTCAAAGGAATTTTTTCCCCATGTTAAGGGGCGATTGCTGGGGTACTTAAGAAAAACAAAGGACCTAGCCAGCCACAAGGGAGGGGCCCAATTGTCCTTTTTTTNGGGGGACTCCTGCCTTCCTTAGCAGACACCTGTCCAAACCAGGACATTTAGGAAGAAGGAGCTTTTTACAGCTAGAAGATGGGGTCTGAATCAGCAATGCAGCCATCCACAGACATAAAAAGTAGGAAGACAATATAACATCTGTGCATTTCGGTTTACCTGCCACAGCAGTGTGGGGGAAGAGGAGTCTCTTTAGCTTCCTGGCCCCCCGGGTTTTACAAGGTGCACGTTTAAGCTTTTTGCCCTAACCTCTAAGTTAAAAGAAAATCTACACTGCAATCTCCAGCCTTCCAGAGCTCCTGATGGAGAAAAGGCCACCGAGTTCTCCAATCTTCCCTGGGATTTGCTCCTGAGAGCTTAGAAACTGCAGGTTTGTGTGCCTGGTTTGCACTAGAGCACAAGGAGCCAGGTGCAAGGGTAATGCTCTGCAGATGGTGCCAGATGGATGCCAGACAAACTCTTCATTTTACTGGCCAGGACAACCACTAAGCTTTTGCTTCCTGGTCAAAATTCCAAGGCATCCAACAAGAGCAATTTACTAGCTAGAGGGATGTGTTTTTTAAGTGCCAATTCAGGCCTTAGGTTTGCTTATTCTCCTCACGTAGCACAACTGGCAGAAGTAACAGAGCGAGATCAAAAGGAAAAGAAACTACATGAGAAAAGATGAAGTATGAAATAATGCTGGTAACAGACAAGCTGCAATTCATGATCAAAGGGATGAATCTGGCCAATAAAGAAGTATCTTCCCCCGTTTCTGAAAGGAAGAATTTGTTGTTTGCCCTCGTATCACGCAATCTTTTCAAGTGCAGCTATACTTAGGTAGCTGAAAGGAAAAAAAGTAACAGAGCACCTCAAATTTTTGCTTTAATCATCATGAAAGAGGATTCTCCTGGGATCTCACCGCTTTCCCATTCATGTTAAGTATAATCCACAAAACAAATAATCAAACCCCAGAGCATTTTCCATTCCAGCTAAACAAGGAGAGTGTCAAAACAACATCTCCTGACCATTACCAGCTCAAAGCAAAGGGTCTTCAGTGGCCAGATCAGCACTGCATGCCCCACACATTTTGCCTCCACAGTCACAGAGTGGGATCTGTGAGACAAAAAACTTCCCATCACCATCTCCCAGGGAAGGCAGCACCCAGCCCATGGGAAAAACTGGTCCCTTGAATTCAGCCAGAACAAGAGGCTCAGAGAGGGCTTGATAAGCAGGTGGAGGAAGCACACGGAAAGAAATGGTTTTCCACCCATACAAACTGACCTCAAATCCTGAGAAACAAAAAGTGCCTCAAGCCTCTCACCCTCTGACACATGAGCAGCTCTGCAATGAGAAGGCTGCCTCCAGGTCTGCTGCTGATACTCAGGTGAAGCAAAAGAGAGCTCCCCACTGGAGTCCTGCAGCACCTCCACCTAGGAAAGGACTTTTGGGCCCCAGGGAAAAGGAGAACTCTTCACTACTTGGGGGGAAAAAAAAAAAAAAAAAAGGGAAATTTCATATTTTATTCTTCAGAGAAAGCCAAATAAACCCAAATATTTGGAAATCTTCATTTTGACTTTTAAAGTCTCAGACATCATTTGCCTCCCATCTTATTTATTAAGGCCAAAGGACACTGTGAAGACTGATAGCAGGAGGGTGAAATCTAGACTGCCATGCCAAAGACCAGAAGCAGCAGAGTTTCTGTGACACATGCCAGGCCTGAAGAAGTTGTTGATTTTCCCCCTCTCCCTCTACCCCGGGCCAGAAACAGGTCCAGGCCCACCTCCCAGCTTCAGGTGAGGTTAATGCCAGAAGCAGCACCTGCACGCCTTTCCTTGGTGCATGCAGCTCTCTTGTCCTCTGATCTTTTGTGTCAATCAGAAAAATGTTACAGCATTTCCTGCTGAAATGGATGGTTTCCCAGCACACCTGAGCATGGAGATTTTGCACAGAGAAGTGCATCAGCCTGACATCAGCAATGACTAATGGGCACTCTGCAAAGCTGAGCTTTCAAAGGTTTTGTGTTCCCATGGGAAGGACCAATTTTTGCAAAGCCTGGGCTCATACTTTTGTTTTACCACAACCCAATGTGCAGAAAACTTTCAAAATCCAAGAGAGAAGGCTTAAAATTTTAGACTCTATTTTGTTTTTCAGTGTCAGCTTTGAAATATACAGAATGTCCTTGTAGAACAGAAATTTCCAAGTAATTTGTTGTTTGCATGCCAAGAATTTTCCGTGTGATTGTTCCTGAACAGAAGGTGAGCGTTAGTGAGCACATTAAAGGGAAATGTGCCAGAACAATTGGAATTAGTTCCTCTGTTCTTGCTGACAGTGGCCAAGACATCCCCTCAGAAACCTGAACTTCTTAATGCTGCACCTCCAGAGAGAAAACAGCTCCTCTGACAATCTCTGCTGTGCTCCCAGATCAAACAGTTCATTTTAGCTCTTCTTCCCTCATATATGAGCTCTTACTGATTTAAATAAACCACTCTGAGGCATCTACTATTTTTTGGGGTTGCACTTGGCTTCAGGGGAGCTCCCACCTCTGTGCAAGCCCCTTGCCAACTACTGTAGCAGCAACAATTCCAGCGTAAATTTGGATTGAATATGTTTCTTTAAGTGCTTCCTTTATGTACATTGGTCACCTGATAAATACTTGGCAAACAACAAGTGACTCCTGGTACCCAGGACGGTGGTTCTGCTCACCAGGTTTGGGGTTTGTTTCCTAGGGCAGACTACAGTTACTGCTGTAGGATAATATTTTTAAAAATCATTTCATACTTGACAAGATTGAAGAGAAAATACTGTTCAAGCTCAGGCAGGGAGAGGACATTGTGAGACAGGGCAGGGTTTATGCTGGAGAAAGGACAATATGGAGGCAGAAGGTGGGAAATGGAATAAAGAAAAAATAGAACCCCCATTTTTTTCCCTTTCTGTGTGCCAAAATACAAGGCACTCCTTCTTCCCTTAATAATAAAGGTTTGTACTTCACAGCATGTCCTTCTGCTAATGCATATTTTTGAACTATTCATCCTGATTTATTAAAAAGGTTTTCGTTCTTATCTAGGTTTTTTTGTTGTCAGTCAGTTTTTCTTTAAAACAGAGAAGTACCACCAAAAATAGGTCTCTAGGGGAAGAAGGCCCTCAGTGCTTGATTATTGAGGCTCTTCAGTTAGAACAGCATTTGCACACTTCAATAGTTCCCTCCCAACTCGTGTAAAACATTGCTAAGACACATTATTTTAACAAATTATCCTAGCGACAACCTTCTTTTTTCATTCAACACAAGTTTAATGTGCTTTCTCTAAGAAGCAGCAAGAGAGAATGACTTTTATTCATGCTCTTGTCTCTTTACCCACTCCTATGAAAAGTCTGTCAGTGTCAGTGTTGGTGCCACTAGAGAAGAGAGAAGAGAGTAGAGAGTAGAGAAGAGTGAAGAGTGAAGAGAGAAGAGAAGAGAGAAGAGAGAAGAGAGAAGAGAGCTTGACAGACACCCGAAACAAAAACTGAGCCACTTTCTATTGCTGACAGGAATTTGAGCAGAGCTGCAGCCCCCACCCAAGCAGCACCTTTGACCTGTGCAGCAAACTCTGAGGGACCCAAGACATGTATCCTTCTGAAATGCCACACTTCCCCTTAACATGGAATCTGACAGCATTATAGCATTTATAATTCATCAGTTTTATACCTGCCCGCACTAAGATCTTGGAGATACAAGAATATAATGCAAGATTATAATCTTTGTTGCAAAACTGAACTCTTTGGAACTTCCTGCACCAAAAAAGTCCGACCTCGATTAATAATTCATCTGCCCAAGGTAGGAACAACATTTTCTTTACAGTGCGAGTTTGGGGGCTGATTTTTACGGCCTGGAATATCTAAAGAAGTATTAATAAAATAGCTAAATGTAAGGCATATCCTGGCAGGCTAGTTTTAGAAAACTAAATTATCAAGTTTTAACATTAAATCTAAAGCTGGGGAAGTACAGGATTAAGCAGAGATACAATAACATCACCATCTTAAAATTTATTAAATATTTGCTCTTTAAAGTAAAATTGTACTTTTGTAATCTCTCCATTCAGAGAAGAGTTTGGGGAAATATTCATGCACACAGTCTGACAGCTGAATCACCTCCTTTTGCTCTGCATCCCATTTGCTTTTCCTGTATTATTCACTACCACAGAGACACAGTGATTTAACATTAATTTAATTTACATATATTAAATGTGCTCAGAGTATTTGCACAGCTTGACGAGAACTATGGGACCAGCTTTCCAAATTCAGATAAAATTTCCAAATTCATGGCAAAGCCCACAGGATGCAGATATTTTGCTAAGCTGGCTGTGGAACAGAGTCACTTCTTAATTCCTCAAATTTAACTATTCATGGAGAGTTAATTACTTCTGTTCTGCGTATCAGCAACAGCTGACAAGCCCTATACATTAGCATCTTTTTCCTTTGTCAGACCCTTGCTCCGCATCTGTGTCTGCCTCAAAGCTTTTCAGAAAGTTTCTGTGTTGATCAATAGAGTTTTCCTTTTGAAAATCATACAATTGGATGATTATGAAAAAAGATTGTCATGTTTTGAGAGCAGAGGGAATCTGGACTTTCACAGTCACCTTTTTGCTGCTTGCATCAGTGTGGGTCTAGACCTGTAATGCTAAGTATTCCAGTTCCCATTCCCTGTCTCCCTGCACCACTGGGGGAGGAGGTAGAGCTGGGAAGGAGGGAAGGGTGGGCAGAAGGTGTTTGTGTTTCTAAGGTTTTCTTTTACTTCTCATTATCCTGCTCTGATTTTGTTAGCAAAAAATTCAGTTATTAGCTCTAATTCAAGCCTGGTTTGCCCATGACAGTATGCAATGAGAGATCTCTCTCCCAGTCCTTATCTCAGCTCATGAACCCTTGGTTATATTTCCTTTCCCCTGTCCAGCTGTGGAGGGCAGTGAGAGAGGGGCTCTGGTGGCTGCCTGGAATCCAGCCAGGGCCGACCCACCACATCTCAACGGGACCACCAGTGCCTGGCAACCAACAGCCAGCTTTAGTAGAAGGTTCGAGCCACCAATCTATAAGGAATGGATGTGAAGGAGATTAGGGAATCTCAAGAGTGTTGCCAGGGTCCTGTCTGTAATAGTAGGAATATGTATGATTTAATGGGTGGAAAAACCTAGAGTAGCCACACTCCATTTTAGTACAGAAAGCCAGAAGGGAATTTGTGTATTCTTCACCAGTCTAACCTGAGGAAACTGTTTTTGTTCTCCAAATGTGGTGACGACTTTCACTCTGAGTCACACTGAGGAAGACACACAAGCACCACTACCTCCTGCGTTTAGGTATAGCCCAAAGAAAAACAAATTCCTTTTTAGTTTCAGCAAGCAACCAGCTGAAGTCTAAAGCATGGATTAGTACAATATCGATATGATGCAGACAGGAAACCAGCCTGCTTCTGCAGCCCCTCAAAAATACTTACACACAAGCCACAAGTTCTATTTTCTATTTACATGGATTTCCCTGTTGTGTTATAAAATCCCTTGTACACACTTACGGAGTTCTATCATAGATTTCAGGTCCTTTTTCTCAGTGATTTACAGGGTTGTGTGTTGTGTCCCCCAGCTCCCTTGAACTTCCTCTTTGGGGTGGCTGGAAACCTTCTGCTCTGCAAACTGGTGGCAGAGCCAGCCTCTTTCACCTCTGCCATAGATGTAAAGAAAACTGGAACAAGGAGCAGAATCCCAAGTACAGCCACTCCCGAAACTGAAACACATCAAAACCCCTTGGTCAGGGGCATCAAAATGAAGTGGTCCAAGTACAGTAGGAGGCAAATACAGCTATAAACTTGTGTATGACTCATTCTGCAAATAGCAGGAATTTAACCAATAACCTACTAAGGAGTCAAAAGCCTTACAAGTCAGCTGCAAATGTTAAAAAAAAAAAATGAAATTCATATAATAACAACAAAAAATAAAATATGCCTGTGTTGTCAACACAGTTTCCAGCAGAAATCTAAAACAAAGCCCCATAGCTACTATGAAGAAGGCAAACTCTATCCCAGAAAAAACAGCAGTCCTGAAGCAGCATACCAGCATTTCCCTGTTCCCTGTATCTTTTTCAGTAGAATCAGCTACATCAACCTCTGGACAACCAATACATTAAATCCACCGTCCTACCATCTTTTTAAATTGAAATTCAGGAAGCAAACGAGAAGCCATCCCCTGCTGTAGGTATTAGAGAGGTTCCGTATATTACAGTCATTCTCTTATGGCTGGCTTAGGAAGCAAACCTTTGGGGCTGTGATTTTTCCCCAGAGAAAGGGCTGCAAAGGCAGGCACACACAGCTGGTTGTGCACTGCTCCTGCCACGGCGGAGAAGCTTTGCAAGGGGAGGCAAGCTTCTACCTCATTTTAGGAAGAGGGCATGCATGTGAAAAGTGAAGAATGGCATATATTAAAAGAAAACTGTGAGGGTGAGTAGGAAAGCAACAAGATCTGGCAAAGGAAGCACCAACAGGATTTGCTGAGCCATCAGCTGCTGCCACCGTGAGTGGTGGGGAAGCATGGCACCCTTGAGGTGTCACCATCGCCTCAGCAGAGCTTGAGTCTCCCAAACTTCTTTTCTTCCTCTCCCCTTCATCAGAAGAGTCCTGAGGGACTGCAAAGCATAAAGCTCAGCAGCCAGGCAAGCCTGCCACAAAGCACTGACAGCTCAGAGACAACATCTCCAAGCAAGCTTGGGAGACTTTTGCATTCCAGCATGGAGCTGAGATCGATTTTTGGTTGCCTATATGGAACCATCATTCAGTCAAGCCAGCCTGAAACCTGGCAGATCTTCCCCTTCACTAAGGCTTTCCCTCTATTCAAGCTTTTTTTTCTCTCACCTCAAGCTGGATATGCAGGAGAAACCACAAATGAGAAATCTGTTTATTAAACTGTGTTTATAAAAATCACTGTGTCACGTGTCGTCTGTGTTTGTGTATTGAAAGCAAATGGTGGAAGAATTAAATTGATGTTCTATAATGCCAGTTTGTGCTAAATAATACCCCATGGTAAAGGTTTTACTTAAAAAGGGATAGGAAAAGCTAGTGCTAAGGCAGTTGACAAAGTTTTGCTTAAGCACCAGTTAAAAATTAGGAAATGAATGTATGATTTAAAATATATTTATAAAATTCTGTCATCTGTATTTTCCATTTAGCCCATACTTGGGGTGGAGAGCACTCTTGTAAGTTGAAATTACTGTCTACTGAAAGCATTGGTCTCAGAGAATTTCATCTAAGCATTTTTTGGGTTTGACATCACTCTTTTCTTTTAAAGCAAAATAGATCTAATTGCCCATTTACAAAGCCAAATCTCTGCTTGATTTTCAGTCCAGATTTTGCAGTATGGTGCTAATTCATGAGAAGAAGAGAGATAAAACCGCTAGAAATAAAAGGAAAACCAGTTTTGTTTCACTGTGCTAGGAGCAGGAAATACAAGGAATTAACAGGAGGAATAGGAAAGGCAGGGCAGAGGGAGAGAATGAAAATTTCCCCTGGCTCCCTACTTTTCAATGACAGCCCCTCCTGTCTATCCAAAAACACTGCAGAGAGACTCCAGAGTCTCACAGGACATCAGCTGTGCAAAGATGGGACATGAATACATGGTGAGTGGCTGTCTGTCGTGGGGTGACTTTATGCTGTCATATCCCCTATCACCGGTCTATACCCAGACATGATTTCTGTGCCTTTAAATGGAGCCCGAGAGAGAAGAGAGAAAATAAAAGCAGTTTTTGTGCTTCAAGGACATAGAGATTAAGGGTTGTTGCTGCTGAGGAGCAAGGAAGCACCCTTCCAGTTTTTTTTCTCAGCTTTGGTTCTTTGAAGAGAGAGAGCGAGAGAGAGAGACAAAGTGATTTTTTTTTCCTGGGACTTTGTTTTTTGTTTGTTTTTTTTTTTTCCCCTTTCCTTCTGGACTTGTTCAGAACATCGGAACATCAGAACCCCTGTAGGGCACTTTCCACTGGTGGGGGGGGCCCCCACTCTGATCTGACTCCGATCTGGGAGAGGACGAGCGACCACACCCACAGAAGGACTTTAAAATCTTTCAGGTTTCTCTCCACAGCAAGAGGTTTCATTGTTTAGCATTATTATCCTTTACTGTGTGTTTGTTAAATAAATAGTTTTATCTCTTTCACTTTCCTTCGAGGAAGAAAGTTTATTTTTTTCCTGAACCTGGGCAGGGGAGCGAGAGGTAGTTTGTAACCTGCCTTTTCTCGGAAGATATATTTCTAAATTTGGCTAAATCAGGACACTGTCTTTGTTTCTGTCTGCATGAATTCAAACAGATGCTCCATGCCCACTCCACTTTCCAGGCTGCAGGGCTGCATCCTGAACCCCTAGAGCAGAGTTCTGGCCTTTCTGGCAACCCTCTTCTTCCCCTGCGCTCTCCCCTGAATTTAGTCAGGAATTTACAGCAGAGCTGTTGGGGTTTTAGGAGGTTTTCTTTTTGTGTGTGTGTGTGTGTTCTTTTCTTTTCCTCTCAAAGAATTTTTCCCCATGTTAAGGCACATTACTGGGTACTTAAAGAGAAACAAAAAGACCTAGCTAGCCACAAGGGAGGGGCCCAGATGTCCCTTTTGTCTTGGTGGCATCTTCTCAGGTGGGGGAGCAGAGACATCGCGAGACNGGAGGAAGGTGTTTACATGTTTCCATGCCGGGGTGGGAGGGGGACTCCTGCCTTCCTTAGTAGACACCTGTCCAAACCAGGACAAGAGCCCAGTGGCAGTCCCAATTTACTGGACGGCCACTCAATGCCTTTCAGGAAGAGAGCCTCTAAAAAACCATCGATCACCACCACCTGCAAGCAGGAGAGGATTGAAGGTGGGAATTTTTTAAACAAAATAAAGGCGCAGTTTCCCACTGAGTGATATTATTCTTCTGCCTCCAGGGAATGTGTACACAAAATAAAAAGCACCCCAATTTCACTCTGTACAACTTCCATCTAGTTTATGATGCCAGCCTCCATCTTACTTCTGTGATGAGACTCCTTCCTTCCTTGATGATCCCAGAATTCCTGCTACTTTTATGATGCCAGGCTCTTTTCCTCCTCTATGATGCCGCACTCCCTTGAACATCCAGGATACCAGAAACCCTCTTACCTCTGTGGGGACAGAATCCCCTCCTCAACGATGCCAGACTCTCTCCATCCTCTTCGATTACCTCCACCCTCTATGAAGCCAGGCCCCATCTTTCCTCTGTGACGTGAGATTACCTCCAAGGTCTGTGATTCCAGACTCCTTCCTTGTGCTACGGTGCCACACTCCCTCCATCCTTTGTGATGGCAGACTCTCTCCTTCCTTTTTGATACCAGATTACTGCCAGCCTCTATGATATCAGACTCCATCTTTTTCCAAAACTATTAGAAAGCTAAATGTTGTTTATTCTCATTCAGAACGACTGGATAAAGTTGAGGATTCATTTTAGCTAAGTAATGTCCCATGGCTAAGTGCTTGTGGATGTGCAGAGCACCAGGAAAGAGTGATGTAGGAGCATTGTGTTGCCAGGGAAGGGACAAAATTACTTCAATAGTTCTCAATTTGTAATTCCTGTAATTATCTTATAAGGAAAATAACCTCCAGGATGCCTGAGTCAGTGACAGCTACGTTCAACCACAGCTTTCTCAGATCAATTTTGTCACGTAACGTATTTATCAGACTTTTTTTGTCGTATTCTTCCCCATCCTAACCTTCTGTCCTCTTCTTCCCCATTAGTCTGGTGACAAGAAAGGTCACCAATGTGCAAGTTCAGTGCAGATCTAGCAACAACAATTAGATCAGGGACTTTATTCAGAAACAAGTAGGATGTTGGTGAGTACAGAAATTAATCTGCTGGAGATTTGAGCACTGACTCTCAGGAAATTATTACACAGCTCAGCACCACTTCATAAGCTCTTCTGTCCCCCATAACCCCACTCAACAGTACCAGCCCCAGGACTGGAGTCTGAGTCAGAGTATCTAAACACCACTAAAAGCTGTCCCTGCAGAGCCCTTGGAAGAGGGACTGTCAGGAGCAAAGTGTGACAACACATTTCCCAGGACAGGGAAGAACTGGGGACAGCAACATCAGCTTCAAAATGAGAACAGCCTGCAGGTATTGTCTGGTGGGCAGCACCAAATGGTCGATGGGGGTGCCAAAATTAACTTCCTCAGCTTAGTTTCTTAAGCGTTCAGGGACAACCATGCCTTGGAACAGCAACAGAAGATTTTTGCCTTGCTTTCAACACTAGAACTTCCCTATGGTAGCGTCTGAATTTTATCACAGCACTACACCTTGCCACCTTGGATCCTACAGAAGGGGTCAGCTCTTCAGACCTCACCCCTGGGGCAAGTGTTTCATTGAGGGAGGCCCTCTCAGAGCATTTCTGTGCTGAGCAGCAGTGGGGATTTTGGCCTCTATCTAGTGAAACTGGAGAAAACCTTTTTCTTTCAGGATTGCAAAGCAATTCTGTGTGAGGCAGCATTAGTCTGTTGCCCAGTATCAAAGCAACAAAAGACAGAGTCTCTCCTGAGGGCCACAGACATGCTTAATCTATTTTGTCACTCCCCTGCCCCTTCCCAAGCACCATAGGTTTGTAGTTTATCCTTTATCCTCCCTTTAGGTGTCCCAGTAGAAAGTTGCTTTTCTTTCCTCATAGGACTGTCTCTTCTCAGCAACCTCAATCTTTGTGTAAGTTCTGTTTACTGTAGGGAGACAGTATTTATTATACTCCATTCCCTTTCCTTTCTCATGTCTTGGCTCTATAGGTGGTGACAGTTCCTGCACCTTATTTTGGCCACTAGGCAAATGGGTAAACCTTCCTGAAGAAATATTTCTTTTCCAGTGAAAGCAAGTACTCTTTTATTTAAATGTGCTGGATGCACTTATTTTCTTTTTAAAGATACACTTAAGTGTAACCTTTGTAGAAGAAAGGGAAAGAGATCAATTAAAAAAATGGATAAACCATAAAGGCATCTTTTCCAGATTCATGGGGATGACGGGGAAAGGGTACTAAGGAGGTCATGAGGTTGTTTGTGCCCTTCTAAAGCATTCCTGAAACAGGCACCAAAATTAGGCAACACCATATTGCAGGATGCAGAGGTCAGGCACACAGCTCAAAGACTCAGCCCTGTCATCATAGGAGTATATTGAAATTTTAATATCTTAGAAAAAGGGAGGTCAAACAAACAAACGCCCATACATTCCACTTGCTGGGAAAACAGCACATATTAAAATATGCTCCAAGAAGACACAGAACATAACCATTCAAGAGGTAAAACCCCAGACTTTTGCTCCTCAAATCAGGTTTTTTAGCCAACTGGAGCACATCAGCATCATACAACTAATTATTGTTGTGAGAATAGCAGTGTAATGCAATTAGCATTAATTTGGAAATGACTCAGCATGACCATGCATAAAGGATGAATTAATCACTCCTGCAGAGTCTCTGGCTATAAGTAGTCCAGTCTCAAGTGTGAGTAGCATCACAGTATGGCTAGCACTGAGATACAAATTTAAGCTATATTTGAAGTTAGCTGACAAAGTCAGTGCCAGTCTGAAGAGGTAAAGGCATTTAGGAATGGCCAATCAAGTCGACTGAATGTGACAGAAGATCACTTGGATGAAATTACTTTGTACACAGGAGTGGGAATTAGAAAGCAGGGAGCAAGGCCATGCAGGCAGAGGTGCTGTCAAGGACTGGGATTCAGTCAGGCGCAGGCAGAAAATGGCAGCTCTCACAGTGAAAGGGTACTGGCTGTGATCCAGAAAACAAATGGATTTGTTTTCAAATTTTTCCTCCATTTACCTAAGGAAGAGGACCAGTGTGAGGGAAAACATGATTCTCAGTCATATGATACCATTTTTCCAAAATCCCTTTGAATCTGATGAACAAGTCTTCAAAGCAAGAACCAGACCCTTCCAACATCTACCGAAGGAAGAGAAGTGGATTTTGAAGTTGAATAACGGACCCTTTCCCCACATAACTGTGCAACGCTTACTGCAAAGACACCAGAGAACCTGGTTTCCTTCTACGACAGATAACCACCTGGTCTAGGTCTAGGAAAGCCAGGAGATGGAATGATTTTGGACCTCAGCAAAGCTTTCAGTACTGCCTCTCCCAGGATCCTTCTGGACAAACTGTCCAGCCACAGCTGGATAAACACCTCATGTGATGGGTGAGCAACTGGCCCAGGGGTCGGGCACAAAGGGTGACAGTGACTGGGGTGACACCAGCCTGGCACTGGTCACTGGTGGGGTTCCGCAGGGTTCCAACCTCTTCCACATCCTCATTAATGACCCGGATGCAGGATTTGAAGGAATATTCAGTAATTTTGCCAATGACACCAAACTGGGAGGAGCTGTTGGCTCCCTCAAGAGCAGAGAGGCCCTGCAGGGAGCCGTGGACAAATGACAGGGTTGGGCAGTCCCCAGCCTGTGAGGTTCCACGAGGGAAAATGCCGGGTTCAGCCTCTGGGATGGGGCACCCCTGGCTGTACAGACAGACTGGGGAAAGAGAGTCTGGAGAGCAGCTGCAGGAAGGGTCCTGGGGGTTCTAGGCTGCGGCCAGTTGGACGTGAGCCAGCGATGCCACGGAGCCAGGAGAGACATCCCTGTCCTGGGGGCATCAGGCCCAGCATCGCCAGCTGGGCCAGGGATGGATTGTCCTGCTCCGCTCTGGGCTGGGACGGCCTCACCTCGAGTGCTGGGAGCAGTTTTGGGTACCCCCAAAAAACATAAAAAAACACATTAAGCTATTTGGAGAGTGTCCAAAGGAGGCCATGAGGATGGGGAAGGGCCTGGAGGGGAAGCTGTATGAGAAGCAGCTGAGGGCACTTGGTCTGTTCAGTTGGAGAAGAGGAGACTGAGGTCAGACCTCACTGTGCTCTTCAACACCCTCGTGAGGGGAAGCATTGATCTCTCCTGACCAGGGACAGGACCCAGGGAACAGCAGAAGCTGGGTCAGGGGAGGGTTAGCGTGGATATCAGGAAAAAGTTCTTCCCCCAGAGGGTGGTGGGGCACTGAACTGGCTCCCCTGGGAATCGTCACAGCCTCAAGGCTGCCAGAGCTCCACGAGCGTTTGGATAATGCTCTCAGGGATAGGATGGGATTGAGGGGTGTCTGTGCAGGGCCAGGAGTTGGACTGGATGATCCTGGCAGGTGCCTTCCAACTCAGCATATTCTATGATTCTGTGAAATTTGGCCTGTGATACTGGATGGTGAACATTTTTCTTTTACACACATGTAAGTGACCTTGGAAATCTGTTTATGCTCACCCAGATTTTTTTCCCTTATATGTTCTGTATTGGAACAAATGATTCCCCTCGGTGACTGTCTCACACAGTGTGTTTTTCAGCAACACAGGCCATCAAATGCTTTGACCCTGTCCAGTCACAGAAACCAGGCAGAGGTTGAACAGAACCCCTTGGATTACACAGCTTCAGCACATCCCAGGATACTATAAAAGTAGAGATGGTTACAAATAAGGAACTGACCTCCTTCCCCCAAGCAGGATTCAATCACAGAGTGGTTAAATTTAACCATGGTTAGTTCACCTCATTCCAACCCCCTGCCACGGGCAGGGACACCGTCCACTAGGCCAGGTTGCTCCAAGCCTCATCCAACCTGGCATTGAGCACTTCCATATAACATGAACATTGCCCCATAAACCAAAGTTACCAGAAAAATAGGATTGTAATCTTGATTGGTCCAGATTCTGGGGCTCACTGCATTTGGTTCAGTTCACTTTAAATTTACTATAAATTCCTAATATCTGAAAAAAGCCTCAGGTCTATTAAAAAGCAAAGTTAAATTTAATCACCACTGTAAAATAAACAGCCAATTGTATTCTAGTTCTGACATCCTAAAAGATATTAAGCCTTAAATTTTTATTCTGGTTGTATTAGGCCTTTATAAACACCCTATTATGACACTTTGAGGATTTAGGATTTCCTAATTCTGGAAAATTAATGCTTTTTTCCTTTGAAAAATACAGAAAAGCCAGTCCTCAGCAAAAAGCACACGGGGTTAATCTTTAACTGCAGGAGTCCGTGAGAAACCAGATGCTGAAATCAAGTATAAATGATGTGAAACTGCTCACATTCAACAGACCCATATAGAGACTTTCAGAAGGAGTCAGCATTTCTAAATCCTGGCCAGAGATCACTAAAGAAAAACCCCAAAAACCCCTCTAGTGCAGGGAGTGGTGATAGGGAATTGTTGATTTGATCGAGACAGAAAAATCAAGATCCTGTCCTCATGTGGTTCTTCAGATCCCCTGGCAACCTTAAAACAGGACTATTCAGCTTTCTGCTCTGCCTCTAATTTAACTATTTCCTCCCTCCACTGCCTCTTGGGAATCACTTTATATGATTTCAGTTTGGAAAGACACCTCTCCTCCTTGTCTTTAATCTCCTGTGACATTGCAGCATATTGGTATACATCACATCTCTTCAATTCCAGGTATTCAGGTGCCACACAGGCGGGCAAAATGCACTCAGAAGGCACCATGACCTAAGCAAGCATAACCAGATCCAGGCTCATTTTGGCAACAACAACAAAAAAGGATCCGTTTGTCACATTGCTTTGATATTGAAAAATGCATTTTTCAAAGGGCATCGCTATTTATGCCTCCTAATTATAAGCACCATTACTGGGCACAAATGAGACAGTTCAACAGCCAGCTAAAGAGTCTGCACACAGAGCTGCTTATAGATGCAGAGTTCACGTGGGGAAAATCCATTCCCAATACTCATGATGCCTCTTTGAAAATGTCAGGGTACTGCCCTAAAGCTCTAGAGGAAAAGCTCAGCCAGTGCACAGCGTTAGCTCCGAAAAGGAGCCCGTGAGGACTTTTTGTTTTGACAGCTCAGTGTCCACATCAGCTATTCCCAACTTAAAGCCCCAAGTCACAAAATAAAGACAAGGTTTTACAATGCAATGCTTCCAGTTCAGAACATCATAATACGTGAGTAAGGAGGTCCCCCTTCCCACACATGTCCATTTTTTGTAAAATTCAGTATAAAATGCTTGAAAATATTGAAAAACTGTAGTAGCTTTACTCTATAGAGCATTATTTTCCCCATAGTTTTTTATCATTCTCCCCCTGAATTGTAAGGGAAAGTTTCTTCTTGAGAATTTATAGTATTTCATTGTCTTCCCCAAAGTTCTGGCAATTTATAACAGCAGAAATCTTAGCCATTCATACAGGAAGAAGCAGTTACGGAGTTACTGAAAATCCCTCCAAGGTTAAAGCCTAGGAAATGATACTAGCATGACAAAATATTAGAAGAGGGTCATTCTCTTTCCTTGCCATCTCCTAAACTTCCCTGTCGTCCTGCGAGATATGTCGACAACAGAATTAACTGTGGTGAGTGAGCCAGCAACCGTAGTGATGGAACTTAGATGGAATCTGTTCTGTCACAGAACCCTGACACCATTTAGGTGTATGAAAAATACAGAACAGCACAGTCAGACGCAGTTTCCCCAGCTTTCCCTGCAAGGAACTCGCTGCTGTGAGGTGGGGAAAACATCTTGAACGCTAGTAAGGAGTCAGAAGGCACGAATTCCGTGCCTCCTTCGTGTGGCTGGGAGCTATACTTGGTGATCAGCAGTGCCAGCGGGACTGGTGCACGGCCCACGCTGCAGCATGGGCTGACACAACCCAGGCAGCCCGGGGTTTCTCGCACAGGAGAAGTGCCAGCAGCAGTGGGCAGGGGTGTAGAAGGAAGGGTTGAAGTGTTTGAGTAAGTCTGGGAGCTGTGAAGTGTAGTTACACAAAAGCAACAAATCTATAGATTTTGGTAGTTGTGCAAAGAGCGTTTGCCAATTGACAAGCTGGAGGATTTGCTGCGGGCAACAGCGCTGGCAAGAGAAACCTCCTGCTAAGGAGAAAAAGTAATAAATGGGTGCTAGAAATGTAAAAGCCAGTTAATTAAAATCAGGAGCTCTGGGTACTATTTAGAATTAGCTGTAGGGGTTCCTTCAGACCAAACACCCGGCTTAACACAATATTCAGTATCTGACTAACAATTTCATAACATTTTATAACAGAAGCCTTTTTGTACTTCTTCCCTTTTGAAGAATAAGCCAGATAATGAGAGTATTGAAAACTATTTCAAACTTGAATAACATGAAACTCTAAGTGACCCCTCTAATGATCCATTGCCCCTCCGTGAGAGGCATCATTGCTCATCAACCTCATGCTGATCCACCTTTCGCATACCACTGCCTGCCCAAAGCTCACCAAAAGGTCATTCTTGGTCTCTAAGGATGCAATTTAAAACTTAGCTCTGGAAATAACCTTTCATCTTTAATGATGTCTTATAATCCCCCTGCAAAATACTAGTAATTTGTTAGCCTTGTGGAGGTAATTGTGTTTACCCAAACCCATAAGTCTGCAGTATTGAAATGCTGGGGTTTACGTATCAGTGGCCAGGTCCCTGTGCAAGCACATTCATTTCGCTTTAACATAATGACTTCTTCCCTCTCCACACATTTTCCCCTGTCATTTAGAGCCAAGGAAAGTAACAGCTATTTCTGCTGGCCTTCCTCGCCCTTCCAGCTTTATTTCTGTCTTCTTTCAGAAAAGGTCTCCTGTGAAGGACCACATCAAATTAGTGTGGCAGCAAACAGCAGCTGCAGGCAAAACCAAAGAGTAGACTGTGAATTTGCCATAGCACTCACATATATCCTTGCACACTGAAAGTTAAGACATTCGGGATACCCAGTTGCCATGAAAACGGATGTAACTCTTGGCTGCTATGATGGTGGTCAGCACCTCAGAAGAAACAAGAGTGCAACAGAGCTGTGAGCAAAGGGGTTGGATCCCCGACATCTCTCATGTGATGGAGCAAACCTGCACCCTCATGTAGCTCTCTCAGTATATCTGATGTCTTTCCTAAATGCTGTGTCTCAGACTTGCATTCTTTCAAGTGAGAAAAAAAGAAAGGCATCTAATATTTCCCAAAAAGAAAAATTAGAATAATGCACATGCTCAAAAGCTCAGAGGAAGAATCGAGAGTTCCTGATATTTATTTCTTAAACATCCAGCATTTTCTAGGTGTTCAGGGCTGAAAATCACATTTATTTCACTCCTTTCTTCCTCACGTTCAGACAAGAAGCAGTTATTCAAAAACACACTGAACAGACCAGTTGGTTGGGGGGTTTTTTACGTAAAACAATAAATTACAGAAGGTTACATTGAGCAAGAAAAGAGTTTATTGTGGTCACATCCCCAGGAACCAAAATAACATGGCATGAACAAATTGAAATTAGTTACAGGGACTTGCTACTATTTCTACACTGTTGTGCCATCACAGATGAGATTAAATATTGTCATGGTGGGGAGGGGGAGGGGAAAGAGCTTCCTCTAACCTCTCCTGTCAAATGACATCCAGGTTAAGAAAGGAATCAAAGGTTCTCCATTTTTCATTTCCAGGAAGAAAAAGGCAGCCAGATGACCCCTCACTAGGGGTAGGGAGGCAAGATGGGATTCTGGTCTAACACCCACATCCTTCGACAGTTAGTGCAGAGCAATCAGGGGTTGCAGTCTGAGGTGTCCTGGCAGAATTCCGGATGCCCACCGGAGCAGGCAGAGATGCATTTCCTGCAGAAAGATCCTTTCTGTCCTGGCTGAGTAATTCAAGGCTGTGCATACTTGGGGTACCTAGCCTAGCTGAGATCCCGCCTGTGGAGCTTTCCAGGCTGTGGACACTGGTTGTCAGCACCTGGCAGATACTTCCACAAATTTTGTGGATTTGGAAAGGGAAGCCAAGTTGAAAAACTAGAATCCCCAATATATGTTCTAATCCATCAAAACATCATTCCCTTCACAGAAAATTAAGATTATGCAACCCAAATTTTTCCTGATGTTTTGGGTTTTTTTTCCTCCAAGCATCCCAGAACAGTTATTCATATACTGGAGGACCACCATTAGGATTTCCTTTGTCCACAACGTTTTTTTTAAACAGGCCTTTGTAAACTGCACTGCAAAAAAGAAATCTAGGTCTTTAGATTTTGAGGACATAATTGCCAATCCTGGCCTTAACTGTCACAGATCACTTCACTTCTGGCAAGGATATGATCACCCACATCTTCAAGCCCATTTGCTCTTTTCTGCAAAACTTATATGAAAATTTTGCAAATATCAATTCAGAACTGAGGGCAGAAACAAAAGGCCACCACTCAACTGCACCGCGAGGCATGTGGCCTGTGCAGGATTTTCCACCTCTCATCTTACCTTATTACATGAAATCTAATCACACAGAGTAGTTGCTTCAATATGCACAACATTCACCACTGAAATTTTCATTAGTTAAAATTCATTCTCATCAATAAAAACACAGATGGCTCCTAAAAGCGGCTGCTTCTGTACCAAACTCTTCAATCCATCTTCACCACTCACTTTGCAGGCACTAAGCAGAATACTTATAAAATCTGGGCTCCTTTGAGGTGCAGTGCTGAAGTGAATGCTGTCCTTTGACTATCAGCAGGATTACAGTGAGTTTGATGCAAGGGGTGGTGTCAGTGGGGCTTTCTGAAGTCTTTGACATGAGAGCAGCATCTCTAAAAGCTCTTAGTAACCCCTGTGAATGAATTCACCAGCATCTACTCTGTCTTTGTTTAATGAAGAGTCACTTGCTCCCTTAGGCTCCCAAATAGGAAATATTACTATGTTTCAGGAAATGTCTTTAAAAATTGTAATTGTGATGCAACAGGTTTGCCAGTTTGCAAAAAATCTCTTCGCTCTCTCTGCAAACAGCACTGGAGAAGACGATGGTGGCAGGTTTCCTTCCCCACCGGCTGGGGTGGACAGGGGCTGGTGCAGAAGGTGTCAACTGAGGCACAAATGCTCGGTGCTTTCCCTTTTCCTGGCCTTTTCTGCACATGCTCTGCTCTTCTGCAGATGTCCTGTAACGAGGCAAGCCCTCACAATACCAGCACTGGTAGCAGAGTGACACAGCTACTAATGAAACACTCGGAATGGCCATTATTCTTACAGAAATAATGAGAATTAGGGTGGAAAACTGAGACTGAGTCCTTCACACACTGATATATTTATACAAATGAGATCTACCTATCTGGTCTGCTTCCACCAGCTGCTTTTGGTAAAGTTTGATCAGAAAGAAGATTGTCTTAGAGTGAGAAATGATGTGCAGAATAACTAATCCTTTTTTCCTTTACTTGTTTACAAGGTATGTTCACACAAAAAAAGCACTCTCTCCTTTTTTCTTATGTTCATACATATTCTTTTTCTTCTTTCCCCGTGTAAAATATTAATTTACTCAACAGCTTGTAGCTATAAAACATTAGACTAACATCCATCAGATGTTATGAAAAAAGCTACTGATCAGCCAAAATTATCTCTGCTAGTATTCGAATTATCATCAGAGTGATAAATGGGTGTTAGTCTGAAACGGCTGGTCCTGCAAAGCATGAATGGCTAAAAGGTCTCAACAGGCCACCAGCCACATTGCCTCTGTGCCTTGTAGCACCACAGCAACAGTCAGGATATCATCCACTCCCTAGGAGATAAAGTTTAATAGAATTTGAAGAGCAAAGGACTGAACTTCAGAAGTCGCTTTCCTTTTCCATCAAAACCCAAATATTATTCCTCTTTACAATAAGGAACATCATAATGAAAAAAGCCATTCAATATTTAATTAGGGGCAAAAGTATTTCAGCAAAATTTCCTCATCACAAGGACAGGGATAGAGGAGAATTTAATTATAATACTTATTGAAAATGTGTTAGCTTTACAATTCTCTCTCCTTCTGTCGCAGTTCTCCACTGGGGTAACAAAACAGCTCACAGACCAGGTACTCTGATTAGAACAGCAGCTTATGACTATAATAAAAGCTGTTGAGCATACTGCAAGCAGCAAACCTTTCAAAAAAATCTCTCTTTGCATGACAAATTACCTCTCCCCACAATTGCACTGACACACTGGGTCCTGGGTTGCTGAATATAATAGGTGGCACGCAGCCCTTTGCTACTTTTCTTTGTGTCAGATATGTCCACACACAGACCCCTCATGCTCACACCCACTGCTGTGGTGCATCACATTCTGTCAGCTAGTCGCAGTTCACAGTACATGACTGATCCTTTAAGTCACTGATTAATAGTTCTCCTCCCAGAGACCTTTCAAAATGGCTGATTCGCATTTTTAGTAGAATTTTGGGTACCACTCCATCGCCTGGTTATTTGATGGAATTTTCCCCCCTCCCCCCCAAAAACACAAGTCCTTTCTACAAACTCTAGAAATGGAAAGAATGAAAAAGGTAAGAAAACAGTTTCCTACCTAGCAGATCAGAATGTCATATTCATTTGATTTCAAGTAATATTGATAATCTAGTAGCAACAACAGCAGATGTAAGAGTCATAGAAATCAATGTGGTAGTTGTGGGATGATTTGAACCAAATTTGGAGAGAGTGCGTTGCAATAAAAATTTCTTTAAGATGAATTTGTTTCATGTATTGTCTTACACCTCTAGTGAATAAAAAAATACCACAAAACCCTTCTTTTCTTTACCACTTTGAATTAAAAACCTTAGCTTCTTACTTGAATATTAATTTCATCCAAAGGGTTGCTGCATTTTAACCAAAGATGATAAAAAGCATTAAGCCACATTAGGTTTTATGAAGTCAGAGACAAAAACTCATTAAAGATTAAATTCCGCTGGCAATCCATCATGCTGCCTTGAAGGTAATTTTGAATTGAGGTATTAGGCTTTGGGAATACATCTTTCTACCCAATTCACGCACTGTCATTTTTCAGCTCCCATTAGAAGAGGTTACCCTCAGATGTTCCCCTGATTACACGAGAAACCAGCTGCCTTGACACCTCTTGAAACACCCCTCAATCACACCGGGAATGAAATTGCTTAAAAATCCATGACTTGGGAAGCATCGGTGCTTCAGCTCTTTCACTGCAAAACAGGATTGACTGCATACTGTTTAAGACAGCACCTAACTAGATAAAAGAGAAAGCTGAGGAAAGATAAGATCAGAAACTCAACCAAAAAAAAAAAA
>VYZQ01008428.1:122228-140046 GCA_013400655.1 Mystacornis crossleyi
AAAAAGGGGGGGGGAAGCAGAATGTGTAAATTCCCTGAGTTCAGAAGGAATGAAAAGCAGAACTGGGAATTGAAAGCAGAAAGCAGATCTTCTGGTCTTAATTTTGAAAATATCCGTATCCAGCACTACCTTTCCCAAATGAGAATTGATAGAAAAGCAGCTGTTTGATTTAGTCTTCCTTCTAAGGAATATCTCACTGTAAACAAGATGATAAAGTGAGGCAGGGTCTAATCAGGACTGAGACAAGGTCTGGCAGGACTATCAGTCTTGATGTTTCAAGAGATTTTCAAGGACTCAATGGGAGGCATTTGCTCCCCAGTCCAAGAGTCTGTCTCAAAATTAACTTTACTCAGCAGTTGTGGTATTTGGATAAAATAAATCCCTAAGGGAGCTGTAAGAAGTGTTCAAGCAGGTAGCAGGGAAAAATTTAGCTTTAGATGTAGCTGGGCTTCAAAATCCATGCTAATATTCACCCTCCACACCCCTCCCCGAGCCCCCCAAAAATTACAAAAAAAGGTTGAAGATAAATCACATTTAGGTTAAAAAACAACCACCCAAAACTGTGCAGAGGATGCCCACAATCAGTTTAAGGCAATCTGATTTTTGATGAGATTAGAGCCATTCAACATAACAGCAAAGAGCCTCATGACAACAGAAGACCTTAACTCCATTTGTGCTCCAGCAGAATTGCAAAATCAGTAGTGTCCTGACCTTACTACAACAGAGCTACATCTGCCAGTTTTTACCCAGCTGTGTCTGGAATAACCCAAGGTGCAGCCTGTCTGCCTGGGCACTAAAACCACTCCGAGCCCTTCCCAGCTGTAACCACCCACTGCAGCTCCTGCAATCAGTCTGGGCACTCACACTGCTCTGCTGTCCAGACATGATTTCAAATCCTCCTGTCCTTCCACCAGAGCTTGTTTTTCCCAGAAGGTCCATACAGTCAGAACCTATTTTCATGGCATCCTGCTCTTTTTTTATTTTAATCGCATAGAACACATTGCTGGTTTTTTTTCCCCTAGATATTTCGGATCATTTTCAGGTGTGACTGTAGTTGTTTCCCTTTCCCACATCACTATCTTTTGTGATATTTGCCAGACTAAACACGCCTCCTAATCTGTGAGCTACAGAGCTACAGCAAGATAAGGCTACTGGTTCTCCGCATATTTAGTTCCAAGAGATCTGAGTTTTGTTACTGAGCTTCAAATTAACCACAGCAGGACAGAAGGACTTTGCCATGGAAAGGCAGACAACAAAGAGCACAGAGGTTCACTGACAAGAAGATATTTTGTGGTAATAGATTAATAGGCTCAGGTATTTACAGAGAACAGACAGGGTGCCCACCTTCAAGAGATAGTTTCTTCCTTTGAAAAAACTCTCAGATCTATTTCTAAACAAAACCAGCTGACAACAGCACTAGGCTGCTGCCTCGGTACAGCACCATGTTTGACATTTGCTTTTCCACTGCTAAATGGGGATGAATGGGTGTAGACGAAGAGTGGTGGGTGGCTCTAGACCATGGTCAATTTAGAAGAATAACAAAACAAAGGGTAACCAAGAGTAAAGGAAAAAAAAAATATTTAAAAGTGCATTTGAGATGAGGCAGATAGAAGAATCCCCAGAAAAGCAGAGGGGAAAGCAGCACAGTTAAAACTGAAGCAGAGACTGAAGACTGCACTGCAACCACTGTTTCATTTCCTGATCACATGAAGAAATGATGGACTGCTGTCAAGGAAACTGAATTTGATGTTTGATGAAGAGATAGTAGGAACTCGGACCAACAAGGCAAGTTATGAAAACACTGGGCCCCTACAGATTTCAACTCAGTGGAAGGGAGCCTGTGTGAGACTTGACTTGGTACTCTGGGCTGGAGGTCAGAAATGGGTCCTGATCCCAGCTCAAATGCCCCTTAAGGGATGACACATGTCAAACCTGAGCTCTTTGTTTCATTTTGGTTATTTTCAGGCAAAATCTTTGGGGGCCAGTGGTACTTGTCACTCCACAGGCAGCACACCTCCAATACGGAGCCAGAACACAGCGATGTTGTTGTCACATATAGTGATGTCATCCAAAGACAGTAGGACATAAAAAAAAGCAGCAGATGGCTTGGTGACTAGAGGAAAATCCTAGAAACACTTTTAACTGAAGAGCAAGAAGAGTTGCTGTGGAAGAGCCATGGGAGAAAGCAACAAAAGCTGTAGGTATTATCACAGCACATCCCGTCTCCACAGTGAGCTGTAGTACGTGGACAGGACGGGGCAGAAGACAGATGGGAGTGGGAAGACTGTCAACACCAGCAGATACAATCTGCATAACATGCAACCTGATGTACTTAAATACTCACCTCTCCCTGTCGGGGGAAATGCCAGACATGCTCTCAGAAGGAATTCTCATAAGCCTTCTTGACCTCGGTAAGCATTTCGTGCAAACTTCCCACGCTGTTGTACAGTGGGTGCAAAAATTCTCATACTATTTCTTTTTTTCCAGACACATAGGCATAAGTCTTTAGTCAGGTTTCCTTTGTCAACAGGTGTTGCCCAACTTTTCCTTTTTTTTTAATTATGAAATTTCAATTATTTTCCATCTATTAATTTTCTTACAAAAAGCAAATGAGCATAGCATGAGCAAACAAAGCAGAACAAATGCACTGTAAAACGTATGTATTAGTAATCTTCAGTTAGGTAAGGGAAAAAAGGCAGGTGACATATGTAAACATATTCTATATATTTATGCTGTAAGCTGCAGAACTGTACAGATCAATCCAAGCGCACTTCAGAGGAGTTGGGTCTTGCAAACCTCCCCCAGCCCGGTGCAAAGGATGGGGTAATTCCCCTGCCAGCAGCAGAACTGGAACCAGTTTGCTCTGAAATGCCCCTCACTTCATTCAGGCCATGAGGGGATAAACTGCCTCAGGCACCGGTGGTCTGAGCTGACACCGGGTTAAACTCAGTGGTGGCAGGATTTTTTCCTTTTGCTTCTGGTGTGAACAGATAAGCAGTTGTGTGACGTGTGAGATAATCCACTGAGTTGGCAAGGGTGAGAGGTCGAGAACCCCCAGGATTGTTGAGGAGGAGTTTCCTTGCTGCTCACAAGTGGAGGGGAAATTTTTCTCCCAGCTCAGCATCAGCAGGAGCCTCCTAACCCCGCTCTCCATGGAAGTTTGTCATCTGTGGGTTCCATTGCATGGGACAAACAAACTGTATGTATTTTCAAAAACAAGAGGTTGCTTACAGTGTTTCTGGAGCATTAATGTTAAATTAAATAGAGTCTTTAATCCAAGGACTAGATTTTTTTTCCTCCCACGACTGTGCAAAGGCCCTGTCGGAGTGGAGGCTTTGTGCTCCCTCCAGTCTCCAATGGGCTGGATGGCTACCAGGATTTGTCCCTTCATGGTCACAGTGGCAACAGCCCAGAGGAGGCACCCAGCCCACGTGGGGGCACGTGCAGGGCAGACCATGCTTCACCCACACACTCACATAAAACCTCTGTTTCGGGCTGAATTACTGAGGGTTTCGTTTTTCTTACAGAAAATTTGTGAAATTGCTTTCCCAGTAGCTTTCAAATCTCTGTGTTCCTCAAGAGGGCTCAGGGCATATTCAGACATCCTTGTCATACTTTAGGCAGTACATTCATGTTAGAATAATGTCCTATTTAAACTAAAAAATGGCTATAACCTGCAGAAACAGCTCAGAAAAAAGATAAAAGTAGTGCTGAAACCATGGTTAAGAACAGCCTATTGGCTAATGTTGTAAAATGGTGGCATCACATTTAGGCTGTCCTAGTAAGGAAGAAAAAATACAGAAATCAGAGCACTGGAGAGTGAACTTCTGGACTGCTTTAGTAATGTGACAAGAACAATAAAGCTCTTTAGCACAATCGGGGGGAGAGACAGACACGATATTGCTTTGCTATTTAAAACTTAAAGAAAATGTTTTACTGAGAAATCGGTGACATTCCATGACATCACACATTATCCGAAGGATGATTTTATGAATTTTCAGAGGTTATTTCAGTATTTGGCCATGCCTTTTCCCCTCTAGCAAAACATGATACTAATGTGGCTAATAACACATTTCAGAATACAATAACTCAGACATGTTTGAGTGAGAGACAGTTCAACAGCTAAATTCCCTAAGTATATTGTTTACTCTTGGCTAACTCTGCCACAGGCTTGCAAAGGACAATCCAGATTTCCTACCTGCATTTCTTCTACAAAGTACAGTGTTCACATGTGGAGCTGAGACATCATGAAAATGCTGGGAGAGTTTCTAGAATCATCAAGGCTGTTGCTACCAGGCAATGGTATAAATAATTTTGTAGCCCTACAACCCCTGTCTCAAGAACAATTTTTCCTCCACTACCCTTACACAAAGTTTACTTCAAAAACTTATTTTTCTGGCAGCTGGATACCTTGGAATTTTCAACTAGGCCACAAGCGCATGTTACTTTTTGCATTACTGCTCCATCAGTGCAAACGGTTCTTTTCCTTCCTGATGCCTGCTACTCTTTCATCCCCACACAGAGAAATGCCCCCAGCTTTGTGTCGGAGGCAATTCCATTAAGGCACTCTTACTTCTTCTGCCTACACCACTAAAGGAAATGCTAAATAATAACAGAATCAACAAACGAAGCCCAACGAGCATGTTTTCTTTCAAATGCCCTTCTTGCCTCCCCACTCCTGCTCTCTCCAGGACAACACCTCAGGAACATACCCACATTACCTTCCCCCGTACACCTGAGCACCAATATTTAAGATCTCTTTGCTTCCCGGAAGGGGGGGGTTCCTCCCCAGCAGTGAAGTCACACAGCACTGCACAGTGTTAATACAAGGATTTTGAACAGCCACTGACCCCACTGAACGATTTTGCTGATGAACTGTAATGGCTTTGGAAAGGAATGTACATCTTTTCTCAAGTCCAAAACCATTCCTTAGAGATAAATAGTTCTGTGAACCATGAAATTCACAGGATCAGGTAATTTGTGCTGATCAGACACACAATCAGTTGATTAGCTCCAATTAGTTTGGAGTTTGAGTTCTTAATTTTTCAGCCACCTGTTCTCAGGGTCCTTTCAACACTTCCCATAGAAAGTTCTTCAAAAGAAATACCTCAGGTGCTATCACTGAATTTTGTGTAAATATCTTCCTTTCAGGAATTAAGATCTGTATCACTTGCTGCAAATACAGGAGAAAGAGGAAAATGAGAAAATCCATGTGTAAGAGACCTTGGAGACAGGAAACCTTGGAAGAACTGCAGTACAGTGAACCCTGCAGCAGCACATGATATTCCTGTGCACACTGAGTAGAAAATATCCAACAAAATACTCTTTCAATCAGTAATTTTTCATCCCTTGCTCTTGACTGGTTATTAAAAAACAAAGCACTGTATTTAAAAATTTGCCCAGATGCTTTTTTGCCATGCTTTGCATTCAGAAACAAGCACTGGTTTAGTTTTCTTCAGACTTTCTTTATCATTGTCAGTCTCCAGTGAAAACAATACCTGATTTCTGCAGGCAGATTTTCAGAGCTACAGCAGAGAAGTAAAAACGTGCAAAGGCAGACAAGCAGTAGAAGGTTGACATTCTTTACCCTCTTCTTCCAATATTTGAAATTAAGTGTCATTAATTCAAACTCTGCAGGGATCTGCCTTCCAGTTTGTCACCCAGTATGGCAGCACTGGACCCTTCAACTTATCCTTCTCTCCCAGGAAAGTTAAAAGGTGGCTTGGAAACCTTACAAGAAGAAACACAAAAAGAAGAGTGGGCAAAAGTAGACATGCTCCTGTCAACATCACCCCTGTCCTGAGAGCCCAAAGCTCCTGCTGTTTGCAACCAACAGAAGTAGTTTTTGTTAAGTTATATGGGGAAATGGATGTGGACATTTATTTCATTCTCAGGGGCAGAAGAGCAGGTGCATGGTGCCGTGTAATAGTCATGGGTATTAAGGGAATCTTAATACCTGTGGGAGGGGAGGCACAAAGACTGTACTCACATCAAATATGAATGTTTAGATACTGCTATAAAAATCACTCATTTATATGATTTTACTTCAGGTCCTGGTAAATTCAGTTTGGCAGAGGCTGGGATCTGCATCTCAGAGCCGTGAGATGCCACCATTTTCCTGCCTGGATACAGCTTGCTTCACACCTCTCACTACATTCCTCAAAACAGCCCTCAGTCTTTTCCTTTTTTTTACCTGGAGCAATTAGGACTGTTCTGATGCTCACAGCAAGCCTCCATGGAGCACCCTATTTTCAGCTGTGCTTACATACAGATGAGGATAAAAATAATCCAGGAGGGCAGGGTGATGAAGCGTTTCCTGAAAGAGATTCCAGTAATTTATTTTGTTTTCATTGAAATGACCCCATGGACAAGTTTACCACACAGCTCAAGTGCCTGAGCAATAAAAACACACGCGCACCAGAACCAGCAGCTGTTAAGAGACCCTTGCTATCATATATACATCTGAAAACAGGGCAGCTCAGGGACAAACAAAAGCCTTTCAGCATCAGTGAGAGCCCTGTCTCTGCTCACTGCTCAGGCAAGCAGGTGCCAGAGAACTGTCATGGAGCTGGCACTGCGCTATTCCCCTCATAGGGACTCGTCTGTGCTTGGAGATGTGGCAGTGCTGCTGCCATATAACATGTTCAGTTGTGCCAGGTCTAATAAGAGTTATGCACCAACTGTCCCCTGCAACAAGCATTGTCCTAAATCATGCATAAAACCTGCAATAATTTTAAATATTGTAATATGTTAATGCATTAGCCAAAACACATCCTCTTAAAATACTGACCCCTCCCAGTAAATAATGGGCACACACAGAAAAAATCCACGTTTATGACACCTTCAGGACCTTGAAAGAGCTGTGATATTTGCACAGGAAAGAAACAAAACCATACACAGTTTTAAAAGGGTCTGTGATTTGACCCAAAAAGGAAACTATGTACTCTGAGAAAAACGCTCTCTAAGAACTGCTAAGGGCTTCTGTATGAAAAAGTAATGAAGCCAGTTTCTTTCTTTCAGTGCCCCATCAGGCAGCACAGCAGTGCAGTGGCAGGAGCTGTTGAGTCCCGCGGTCCCAGGAGTGGATGTGCGCAGTGGCGTGTGCCAATGGACGCCAGAGAAACACCTCACACCTCACACCGCCATTCACGCTCCTAACCGGGAGGAAAAAGCATCTGTCTCCCCTCCAACACCACCCTCCAGACAGAAACCAAACCTGGAAAGGGGGAAGAGACCCTCTTTGGATCCCCCTCACCTTCAGCTTTCCAAGTCCTGGAATAAAGCCTTGAAAGAAGCAGGCGGTTCCTAAGGCTACAACAGCATAAAATTGAATATTACAATTCATGAAGTGCTTTTAGGTGTCTGAGGGCATCATCCAGCCAATGCTGAGGTGCCACGACCAACCCAGACATCCTCCTGCCTGTCGGAGCTTCCACTAGGAAGGAAAGTAGGAAAGGGATGTAGAAATACAACTGTTTTCTGACTTCCTGCCAGTGAAATGCACGAGGGTGTTTCAAATGAATTTTTTGGAAAAGATTTCCGTAGAAATGTTGTGGGAGGACTTGAAGGCAGATGAGTGATACCCTTGATTTCATTTCAGGAAAACCATATGTTAAATTGTAGGAATTAATTTTCCCAGCTAATATTTTGACATTTCTACAATATGGTCAAAATTAAAATGATAATAACTGTATTTGGCTTGTTTATCCTGCATGATATCTGAATGTATAGTTGTGGGGGGAGTGCAGATATATTAATTACTGTGAGTTTACACGAGATTAAAGCTTTAGCACTTGTGTAGAAGCCATAAGATACAGCTTAGAGCTTTCTTACACTTCTGAGGAGGAACCACAGACACACCTCCTGGCAGTACCCATAACTCAACAAAAGGGAGCAAATCCTTAACAGGAGGCTCTGCTCCAAACCCGTGGCCATTTCACCCTCTTCTGCAGAATATCCCCGTTACTTCACCAAAGGAAGAACATTCTGGTCCAAATCAAACTCACTCCTGTGGCAAATTAGAGGCTTTTTTTCATGTGTTTGTGCATCCATAAATCTCCAGCTCTGACCCAGGCAGGATAGTGCAAAGGCTCCAGGCCAGGTTTCAGGCTGGTGCTCTCACTGGTTTTTCATACAGGATTGTTTCCAATTATTGCTCTATTTTACCCTTCTTGATTCATTAATTCTAAGCTCTGCTAAGGGTATACTCTGTCACCCTTACTCATACAAATAGCAGGGGACTCCAGTGGTGTAAGTAGAAATAAGACCACAGATTAGAAGTAAAAGAATCATAACATGACAAAGCAACCACCAAAAATACTTCCATAAGCACTGATCCTGTTCCTTCTGAAGCTAACAGAAACACTGACATATATACCAAACTATATACTAATTCAAACATTACAGAAAAACATTATCTCAGTAATTTACCTTAATTTGAGAGAAGCTGCTTGGCTTCTCCAGAGGGCTGCTGAAGTGGCAAGTTTTGGACTTTTATGTCCCACAAACCTGACTGGCACCAGGTGCTATCTATTGTTTCCCCTCTCAGGAATCTTCATCCTAAAAAATTATCACTTTCTCTTAGGAAGCCCTCAGGTCTGGCTGCCCAGGTTCAGTCTGGGTTTTTCTTTACTGGACACATTTTAAAAGTTATTTTAAAAATAGCAACATACAGGACCAAGGCCCATGCATACATCTTCCAAAATAACAACTCTCTCTGACCACCACAATCTGTTTTCTCTCTAGTCTGCCCAATAGTCCAGGTTTTGTGTATCAGCGCTGCTGGATAAAGGTTATGATCTGATGCCCACTCAATTTCCTTTTAGAGATTGTACTACTCATAAAATTAAATCTACCCTATATCCACTCATAATCAGGTTGCAACTAGAACCCATAAATATATCATGTAACTCAGTTTCTTCAATTGGTTTGGTCCCACGGGGCCCAAAGAAATGAGCAGCAGTAATAACAAAAATGAGTTTCCATTACTGACATGAGAAAACACAACTCTGACAGCACGACATCCATTGATGAAGGGAACGTCATATATCACCGTGCAGCCTGTAGTTTTAAACACTCTGCAGATGCCAGACTGAACATAAAGAAGCAAAACATAAATTAAATTCTACAAGTATTGAATTATGTCTTCTGACTGGCAGTCAGCTACTGCTTACCTCGGATTAATAGGCAGTATCACAATGCCCACATCCAGCCTCAGGTGAAAACCAGAGGAAAAAAAGTTTGTCCAGCAGGTGACTAAAGGAAATGTGCATGGTGTGAGTTTTGATTCTTTGGTTTTTTGCAAGCAACTTAAAGATGTTATTATTAAAGATGTTACACTCTTTGCTCTTGAATTCAGAGGTTACACACATTTTCAGCCATCGCTCCACACCCTTCCCTTCCACACTAACAGCTGCAGCAAACCATTCTATAAGTAAAACATACACTGAGAAACAAAGGTCACACAGATCATCACAGCACGCTGTAAATGAAATTCTAAATTGGCGTCTATAACCAAACTACCCCCATGAGGGCATAAACATTGCTGGATGTATTTTTTTAATACTCCTGGCTGCAGCATGTCTTACGAATGAAAAATATTTCCTTCTTTAGCAAATCACTTAGGAAAATCCTAGGACAGAACTTAATATAGCCAGGGCAGTAAAATATAATTTTTTGCATTCCATAAGGTTAAAATCCAGATAATTTTTGAAAAGAAGTATTAAGTTCACTATCACTTCTGATTCAGTGTTTCAGGTAGATTCTCCTCAATTGTTCACCTCCTAAAACCATTTTCATTAAAAAATTGCCTTAAATATATTCTATATTTCCCTGAGCTAATATTTTCCTGCCCTAATGATAGTCGTATGTCTAATGCGTAGAAGAAGTACCAGGAGATATTATTCTTCTCCTTCACTGCCCCTAAGAAGTGTGACTTTTAGATAAGCCAGAGCCGTTTTAAAATCTGCGCTACCCACAGACAGCTGGATTGAAGGAGGCCTTTAAACTTGGTGAGAGCCTTTTAAAAGTCATTACCTTGAATTACAGAAGAGCTGGCACGTTTTAGCTCATGTTGGGGTTTTAGGAGGTTTTCTTTTTGTGTGTGTGTGTGCTCTTTTCTTTTCCTCTCAAAGAATTTTTTCCCCATGTTAAGGCACATTACTGGGTACTTAAGAGAAACAAAGGACCTAGCCAGCCACAAGGGAGGGGCCCAATTGTCCCTTTTGTCCTGGTGGTGTCTTCTCAGGTGGGGGAGCAGAGACATCTCGAGATTTAGAACTGGGAAAAGAAGTGGGGTGCAGTGCTTGGGACTCATTGCTCTCCTGGCGTTTGGAGGGAGCGGAGACTGCAGCTGCCGTGGAGAGAACCATCTCTCTGTGAGGTTGTGTTTTCTGCTGTCTTTGTCCTTCTGCCCTGCCCTGCCCCCGCCATCCCTTCACTGATGCTTTTTGGAGTTTTCGATGCACCATAGCACTGCGGGCACCANAACCCCACCAAACCAGTGCAATGTCCCAGTCCAAGGGCGGGCTGAGGGGCAGAGCACCCACGTTGTTCCATGTCCCTGTGGTCCCTGGGGTGTAATTTATTCTGGGGAAGTGCAGCCCCATCCCCGAGCCCAGCAGCTCCTGACATCAAGGGAGGGCAGGCAGAGACAAGAGTGAAGGCACAAACCCAGCCAGGAGCCGAGTGGCTGCACACAGGTTTTGTGTGAGAGATGCCGGATCAGAGGGAGCAGAGGCAAAGGAAATCTAAAGATCCATCATGGAATCCTGTCAGCTCCAGAGGTGAGGAGAGATGCTGTGCAGCAGGCGTGCAGCATCCAAAGCAAGCTGGGGCTAAGAGGGGCTCACCCACTGCCAGCGCCTGGGTAATTCCGGCTGCAGGGTAGAAAAATGCTCAGGACAAAATATCAGAGCTAAGGAAAACACACAAACATCTAAAACATTATTTTCTCTTATGAGATGCAGGATATACATCAACTAACTCCTTGCATTTGCTTTTTTGTTTCCAGACTAATAGCATAAGGAAGCAGATGCTGCTAACCTCAACTGGGTTGAGTTGTCCTTATGCCTATGTAGTCCCAGTGAAATTAATTACTGTTTTCAAAGAGCAAGATACTTCTTTACAAAAAAAAGTTAGAATCAAAACCGAAGGAATTTGCAAACATTGTATACGTGGACTCACATTATCAGCCATGATATTAAAAGGAAAAAAAATGTTTAACGGTGAGATTAATGAGAAAATGTGTTTGCCACAGACAACACAGACAGAGAGTGAAGGAGGCAACTGCTGACACTTCATAGTTGCATTACAAGGTAAAAAGTGCCTGACAGAAGAATACTGCATCGTGACAGTCAAAGCAGTACATGCCTTTAACAGTCCCCCAGGAAAAAAATCCCTTTGGCATAAGGAATGCAGCAAACAGAAAATGATGATATGATAATGATATGATGAGAGTTACCAAGAAGGCAGAGCAACCTGCAGACTGAATTAATACTTTGTCTCTAATTGAAAAGCTAAAGAATAATAGATAGTCACAAAGCTCTGCAATTTAAAGCAAGCTACAAGTTGTGAATGTTTTCTGATTGCAATAGTTGAAAAGGGGCAGCAGAGGTTCACAGAAGCAAAAACTTTCTCTGTATTCAATGCCTTTCAGCATGGAAAATTAGATGAGTTGATATATAATTTGGTATTTAATACACCATTTGAAATATAAGGCAGGGTTGGCATTGGGGGATGATAGTGGCTAATGAAAGCAAAAATTACTCATAGTAGAATGAAGGTAATTTGCACATCATTAATCTTCCTGCCCCATAATGCGAATGATTAATAACAGTAGTCTCTCCCCATGCCTCAGCAGCAGCTGAATAACAGTGCTGTTCTCTAATCTCACATTATGTACTCAATTCTTTTGGAGGCAGGGTTGATATCACCAACAATTATTGAAATTCCTCAGTACTGCCCGCACAGAGCCCTGCTTGTGGTTGCTTTCAGAACCATGCTTTGCTTTAGCCATCTAGATGCATGCTAGATGTCTTCTTTTTAGGATTATGTTTTTTCAGATTAAAACCTTCAGACAGGATAATTTACTTGCTTCAGAAAATGTGGGCTTGTGAATGGGAAATGTGTTTTTCTCTGCTGATCTTTTGGAAAAGCTGCTACTTTCTGTGTGAGGGTGGCAGCTTGAAGAGGGCAGTAGGTGCTTCTTCATGATCCCATATTGTTTTTGCCATCAGCAGAAGAGTTACGACACGAGAACTGAAAAATCACCAAAGCCTCTGCCTCATTTTGTCTTGCAGAGTTGCCAGGGCTGAAGTGCCAACAAACTCACCATCTGCTTGGTGCCACCAAGTGTGTTCCCACCTCGGGAAGGCTTCATGCCTGTTGGTGGATGACAGACAGGCTGTGTACATCCCGAATCTGAAGTTTGGGATCTGGAGACTGGGTTGGGTTAGATAAGAAGGAGACAGTCAGTGGGAAGGTGATTGTGCCTCTCTGCTCTGCGCTGGGGCAGCCTCACCCCAAGTTCTGGGAGCAGCTTTGGGCACCACAATATAAAAAAGACACTAAAGTGTTAGAGAGCATCCAAAGGAGGCCATGGAAGGGGAAGGGTCTGAATGGGAAGCCATGTGAGGAGCAGCTGAGGGCACTCGGTCTGTTCAGCTGGAGGAGACTGAGGTCACGCCTCACTGTGGTCTTCAACACCCTCATGAGGGAAGCTGAGGGGCAGCTCTGAGCCCTGCTCTGTGTGACCAGGGACAGCACCCAGGGAACGGCTGGAGCTGTGTCAGGGGAGGGTTAGGGTGGGTATGAGGGAAAGGTTCTTCCCCCAGAGGGTGTTGGGGCACTGAACAGGCTCCCCAGAGAATGGTCATGGCCCCAAGGCTGCCAGAGCTCCAGGAGCATTTGGACGATGTTGTCAGGGACAGGGTGGGATTGTCGGGGTGTTCTGTGCAGGGCCAGGAGTACACAATGATCCCTGTGGGTCTCTTCCATCTCAGCTGATTCTGTGATTCTATGAAGATAGAGAAGGACCAAAACAAGGATGAGAGGGAGGCAGAGAGGAGTCCAACAGCTGGAGAAGACTGAGGCACACTGGGCCAGGATTCCCCTCAGCACAAGGGCTGGGAGTGTCAGTCCCAGGCTCGCTGTTTCCCAGTGAGCACACCTCACCTCTCACTGGGTTTGCTTCCCAGAGAGCACAACTACGCTTCATCACCTTGGTGTCATCAGCGCCAGAGCTCTCTGTGGTGGCCCCAAGGCTGGTCCCAGCCAGCATCACATGAAGGCTGCACCAAGGAAAGAGTTTTCTTTTCTTTCCCACACTTTCAGGTGACACACACAAACATACTAAAAGTCAGAGTATATCAAAGTCAGAGCAGCAGGCAGCCAGCAGCAGGGATGTATAAAATTGAAGGCATAGAGGAAGAGATGAATTCCGTTCCCTTACACACATACGTGAAGACACACTTTTTAAACATCTGATCACAGGCGGGTTTTCCACAGGGTTTCTCTGACGACCTCTGCACACAGGACACCCCTCATGGACAGCCCTCCTCCTCCTGCTGCCTCTGCCCCCATCTCTGTTGCTGCTGCTCACGTTTCTTCTGAAACCAGAGCAATCAGCTTTTCACACAGGGCCTCTACGGCATTATTGCCAATGGTATTGTACCCATTTTTAAATAAATAGCCTCTGCCCAGTGAACAAATCCAGAAAGGAATGCACACACAGACTAGCTTGATTCCAGTTGTGCTCAGTGTACCTGCAGATGCAGATGCCCGAGGATGCAATTAGTGATCACCACTGAAAAGCTGGTTTTATGTGACCAGGGATCAGAGAGGAACACGCATGGGCAGGGAAGGCTGTTTATGTATTGTTATTATTAGTATTACTGCAACTTAGTGGCCAGAGCTAGGTTTTCTATGCGCAGGGTTGCTTGGTTTCACCAAAAAAACTTTATAAAATTTTTCAGCAATAAAAAATAAATTTCCAGTCAACCTGCACCATTTCTTTCAGCTAGGAAAAAAAAAAAAGTTTAATTTTATAACAGGATAACTAATTTAGAGACCTTTAAAATGCCATTAAGAATAGCTCCATTTCTAAATAAAAACAAAATTTCACACTAAGAAGTCAGCATGTTTAATTCAATACCTCTATTTCTAAATAAAAACAAAATTTCACACTAAGAAGTCAGCATGTTTAATTTCAAAACTCATGAAAACCAAGCTCTTCTAGAGTTTTGCTGTTAGAAAGGCCAGAATCCATACACTCTACAGAAAGTGGAAAAATGCTGATGTGATGGATGAGAGTTTTCTGAAGTTTGTGTGCAAAAGCCAGTGTGTTAACTGAGCAGGCTTTCCAAACAACAGCACTCCTTGACCTTGAAGATTTAGGAGTTTTTGGTTTTAAGCCTACTTTAGTACATACACGATTCTCTCCAATAAGTTGCAGCTTTCTGATGAACTCTGCTATTTCTAATAAAGGGTCTTGATTAGTTTGATTTTGAAGCAATTGGTGATTGTTATGAGGAAAAGTTAAATGAGAAACCCTCAGGATGTAAAAAAAAAAAAAATTTAAAATATCAATTTCCAACAAAATCATAAAAGAAGGCATTATATATTGATGTCTCCATCAAAGGATCCTCCTCATCCTGCAGCACAGGTTTCTGATACTCAGACTTTCTTCTGTGCCTCAGGCAACCACAGACTCAGTGTGAAGGCAGGCAGGGAAAAGAACAGCTATATACAACTCTAAAAACTGGAGTTACAAAACACTTGCTTTCCTACCAAGTTGAATATCATTGCCTCTCTTTGAACCTCTATACCTCAACACACTCCACCTGTTCCAAATTTTCACTGCTTTCACAATTATTATTCAAGAAAAAAAGAAAACTGACCTTGATTTTAGATATAGAATATCGGTCTGAAGTATTCCTACATGCATATATATGCATATGGTTAAACACAAGCATAAATAAATAAATAAATTTCAAAAATCCATGTTTGGTCGCACACAAATTGCATAAAGGGCGTGCCATGGATTCAGTGTCCTGTTCACCCCAGTTTCTAGATTAGGAATGGGGTCATCTGGATGGCTGTCAGGATTCACAGAATGACCACCACACTGACCACAAGTGCCTGAGATTTCTACCAGTCATTAGAGCAGTGAGGAGATCCTGAGAATTTAGGGGGAGAAAAGCCTGGGACTCCTAAGAAGGTTGGAGCTTCTTAGATTGTAGTGATATTTGTCAGGATGCAAACATTTCATTCCCCCTTCCCAGCCATTTCTAAGCAGAAGTGAGTCAGAAAAGAGAGCCGAACCAATTTATTATTTCCGTGGCACCTTTATAAATACTCAGTTCCATAAGACAGCAGATTCAGAGAGCACTCCAAAGGATTGTCCTCCTTCAGGCATAAGACATCATCGTGGAAATATGCCTTTGGCTGTGGCAGTGATTTCCCTGGATTACAACTGAGTGCACGCCAGCAAGCTGGAAGGGTTCCACAGCACGGGGGTGAAGTGTTTGAGGCATCCAAAGCTGTGCTCTAGCACATGTTCCTGCCTAAATCTTTTCAAAAGGGTGTCCTTTTGGAGATGGAGAGATAGTCCTGCAGCAAGAGGAAGAAAATATTTTTTGTTGAATGCCAGCAATGCCTTTCACTGTTATTCAAGTTATGTGGAAATTAGAAACCTACAAACCATCTAAAAGTGAACTGAATGTAAACAGTTTCTGATGTTACCTGGAAAATCTCAAAAACTCAGAAGTAGCAACTCCAACTGCTAACACCTTTTGGAAGGCCTTTAAGTTCATCTGTTTACAAGCTAAGGAAACAGATGTGCTTGGATTTTTTTTCACTGTTTTACAGAAAATTAGGAAAGGAACTGGACAGAACTCAGTGCCTAAGCCCTTGAGAGTGAATAGGTTTTGAGAAAGGCCTTTTGTTATACCTTTTTTATTTCAGAGGCTGAGCACCAGAGAAAACAGGATCAAACAGGCAGAATTAGTTTTGGTTATGTCTGTATCCCTTTTACCTCTACCTCTGCTAATGCTGTAGTCAATCAGCATGGAAGCCTGTTTTAAACAGATATTGGAGGAAATATCTATTTGCACAAGAAATTTGATAAGGTACCATGATTAGCTCAGCTATAATAGGGGATTGTGATTCCAGGCACATTTCAGCCTCACCATCAGGGTGATTTCTCTCTACGAAGAAATTTATTTTCTGTTGCACCAACAAAACTAAAGAAATCCAGAATAGAAATGAGTAAAGGATTAATCCACTGTAAAGCGTTAAGTTTTATTATAGCAATTCACTGCAAAATCCCATTTCCAGCTAAATTAGTTTTAATTTCTTAATTAAATAGTCAATCACAGAATTTCATTAAAAAGAAGCAAGCCCCTAAATTTTATTTTTTCCTTTCTTTTTAAGACTCCCAGTCACTCCTTCTCCATTGGCTGGCAGGAGACAGTAACATATTAAGAATCTGAACTTCTTGGCCACGTCTGTGTGAAGATCCCACCCTCCCCACCAGCTCNATGCATGAGCTACTGTGAAGAAAACTACCTCAGCCCAAAGCAGTACACCGCTACCTTAGAGAAAATCTGTGCAGTTCAGTTAACTGGNTAAAGAAATCCAGAATAGAAATGAGTAAAGGATTAATCCACTGTAAAGCGTTAAGTTTTACTATAGCAATTCACTGCAAAATCCCATTTCCAGCTAAATTAGTTTTAATTTCTTAATTAAATAGTCAATCACAGAATTTCATTAAAAAGAAGCAAGCCCCTAAATTTTATTTTTTCCTTTCTTTTTAAGACTCCCAGTCACTCCTTCTCCATTGGCTGGCAGGAGACAGTAACATATTAAGAATCTGAACTTCTTGGCCACGTCTGTGTGAAGATCCCACCCTCCCCACCAGCTCATGTCTCAAGCTGTGGACAAACAACCACACATGCACCCCTCCCGTGGGTACACAAATATTCATCATGATGTTCCTTCCCTGGGGTCTGAGTTGCAACATGTCATTTATGACAGTTCTGTCACATGTCCAGAGCGATTCTTGCCCTGTGGTGTAATTTAATATCTCCTGTTCTGAGAATACAGCTGTTACAGCTACCCACCTCTTAGGTGTCTCAACTGAGGTATGAAGCTGCCTGTGAAGTATCAATGAAATCACAGCAACAAAGTTTTGGAGAAAGGGGCTGGTTGATTAAGAAGAGTTAGGCTAGCTAAATGTGGTGGGCTTGGCCCAAGGAAAATTAAAAGGTATGTAAAGGTAACATTAAAGATAAACTGGAGAACTGCAGAACAGGAATAGCACTGGAGCAAATGGAATGGAACCGAGCAGAAGAAAATTCTGATAAAATATCTAATAACAACAGAGAAATGGTGCAGTTTGTCCCACGGAATGGCTCTGCCCCCTCTGCTGCAAACCTCTAGCATGGAGCAACTTAACAGGCTGTGTCAGGAAACAATTCTCTCATGGTAGGGTATAATATAAATATATATATATATATTTGTGGGGAATGTGTGTTGTATAATTTTACTCTGAGGAGAAATCCTCTAAGCAGATCCTGTTCAGAGGTAAAAAGCCCTGCAATAACTCAGTGAGAAGAAGGCAGGTGTTCTCACTGGGGTGGCTTAGAAATGCAGTGTAACTCGGATAAAAGGTAAAGGGATCAAAACAACCCTTCTTCTACAACGGGTTGCCAAAACCTAACATGGACATAACATGCATGAGCTACTGTGAAGAAAACTACCTCAGCCCAAAGCAGTACACCGCTACCTTAGAGAAAATCTGTGCAGTTCAGTTAACTGG
>VYZQ01008428.1:140094-151858 GCA_013400655.1 Mystacornis crossleyi
CAGAGGCCCCAGGAAAAAAAAACTAAAAAAAGAAAGGATTTTTTATGTAAAGTGCTTGTTCTTGGGAATTACCAAACAAATGTAAATGACAATGGGGAGCTTGGCAGTGGTTAAACACTCCCAGGGAGTCCTCCATCCTTGCCATTTGGATCCTGAAAACAAAGCTTGTAAATACGAGAGCAAATGAACACACTTGTAATAGAAGAGGGGAGCAGTGATGTGAGGCTCCATAGCTGCCACAGCACGGCTGGAAAATTGGCCTCACACCATGCCAGGAGCTGCTGCGTGCTCCAGAAAAAGGAGAATATTGCTCAGTAATTAAGAGGTGGCTCTCATTCCACGTGCAGGATTTGGACTGGTGAGGGAAGCTCTTTGAGTCCCTCTGGCAGTAAAATGGGCCAAAAGAAGAGATTCTGCAATCCCTTGTTGGAGGCAACTGTTCTTTGGGATTTTTCCCTCTGTCCAACAAGGTGTTCAGCCCCATTCTACACCTTTTGTCATCCAGCAACTGCGTGTTTACTGAGATCAACTCAACTGTGTGTTTGCTGTCTGTGCCTCCCTCCTTCCATGGGCAGCAGCCTCCCAGCCCCTTCCTCGGATAGCACTGACTTTTCTGCTCCCCCTCAATAGCTGTCATCAGCCAAATCCACCCAGAGATGCTGAGAAATCAAATGTGTTCCCTCCAAACTGCCCTTTCATTACTGAAACTGGCCCAGAAGTTTCTATTTTCCCCACAAAAATATCCTTTGGAAAGGTTTTTGACCAGGCATTTCACTGCCTCTAAAAAATATTTTATTCTCCTCAGTGCTCCTTCTTTCATGAAGGAGAGGGGTTGAAAATGAAAAACTTCAGTTCCCTTTATTAAACACCTGGATCATGAAGGGAACAGACAATGAGGAAGGGTCTTTTCTCTCTAGGGAAAGGAAGTGGAGGAGCAGAGGGGAAAAAAGCAGAGGAAGTAGACAAGTGAGACAAGATAAAGCTATTTTGCATGATTTTAAGCTATTAATTTTCCTTTAACAGGCAAACACAGCTTTTCAAAGTAAGATTTCCTTCTGAAGCCTTTCAGTAAGAAGAGTCCCATTTCTGTTACTAATATACTACATGTAAATAAGGGTTTTTTTCTTTTCCAATGATTTATAGTTGGTTTATTTATTTGTGACATAGCAGTTTAGCTTGCTATGCTCGATTAAACTGGCTTATGGCTTCATTCTTTTGTACTTGATAGCTCTGGCATTAACTGATCTAAAAAGCAAATTGCAACATGAGAGCAAAAGAAGCAAGTTATCCTAAAAAGAAACTAAAAAAACCGTTTGATATGCACCCATAAATACAAGAATATCCTTCCATCCTTGCTATAAAATGGCAATATTGCCTACTACCAGCTATAAAAGGTGCACTTCAGTTTCAGGCTTCCTGCTTTTCTGACGGATGAGTATGACAGCATCCTCTTGCTTCCCTACATCCACTTGTGTACCAGGCCTCTGGGAGAACACTCATTTTTCTGCTCCAGGAAGGATTTCCCAGCATAATTACAAGATGCTCTGCATTAGAAAGATGTATTTTGTGTGACCAGTTCCAGATATATTGGTCTGTCTGTTTGTGCAGAACCAGGCACAGCTACGCAGACTGCAGTGATGGATCTCCTTCCTCACCGTCGCTTTCTAAGAGTCACAGGGAGAGGTTTCAGGCTATGCCCAGCTCAAAAATAATTGAAGGCACCTGGGGAGAGGGCTGCTTGGTCAATGTGTGCTGGGCTGCTTCTGTTGTGGTTGAATTTTGGATACCTTTGACTGGCACTTTCCTATAGTGAGTCATTAATCCCATGCTGAACTCTCTCTCTCCGGGTTTTTATTACTCACAGCTGCCATCCAACTGCCTCCTAGAAAAATAGCAGCAGCAGCAAAATCTGTCTCTAGGGCCATCCGTGAAGTGCTCAGCACTGTCCTCTGCTCTGGACGTGGTCAGGCTGGGGCAAAGAAAGTAACCTTAATGTACATTTCCCTCTCAGAACGACGGCTTCATTGTAAGATGTCCTTGCCTATTTTAATCGACTACAGTTTGGCAGAAGAAAGAAATATCAGCCCTGACATCATTTTGATCTCATGGCAAAGAGGTCAGGAAACACAGTCAGACACCCATGTATGAAGTGCAGTGGAAATGCTCCTATTGGATATGAACTGCACCAACAAATAAAACTATCCTGCTTTGGCAACACCTGGCTAATATGGTTAAATAATTTTTTAACTACATAGTTGATTCCTGGAAAAACACTGCTGAAAGCAGGGCCCAGCTCAAGGCAGTCAGTACCTTTAGGAGTCTTTAAATAGGCAGTAACTCAATTAAGTTACAAGTGTCCTTCCTGGGTAATAAAGTGCAAAACTCCTGCAGCTGAATCTTCTCTCTCCTTTGGCCTTAGGGAGGGAAGTGGCCGAGCATCTTCCAGCAGTCCAACAAAGGAAGATATTTGTGGAAAAGCAATAACAACACACACTCCTGCCCTATGACTAGAGACAGGTCTAAAGAAAGCCAGTTCTTTTCAAGCCACCTTTTGCTGACCCAAAGCACAAACTGATGGCAAAATCTTAGGGCAGGTAACAGTGTCCTGGGCGTTTTACAGATTTGGAATGGACACACACCCAGCCGGTGTGGGACAGCCCTGTCCTACCCTTGTGGTGACACACTCAGCCCAAGCCGTGGGCTGTCCCCTCCCTCGTGCCATGTCGGCAGTGCCACAGGCCAGGGTTCACCCACCTGGAAGATGAACGCCAGACAGGGACAACTTGGGTTTCTGTGGTCTCACAAAGACCCTTCCATGCACAGCTCCAGGGCTCAAGTCCAGCCCCTGAGGTTCACCCTGTGCCCAGTAAGGAGAGCAACACAACTGAGTCCTTCCATCAAATTATTTTATGTAACATTACACTAGGATCGTCACTTAAAAACTAAGGCAGAAATTCTCAGGTAGTGCTTTCAGGTCTTCTCATCATGTCCTAGCACCTATACTGGCATGTTGTTATCAGCCAGGATGAGAGCAGAGGGGCAGAACTCCTTGTTCCAGCGACAGCACAGCACCTGGGGTTAAAGCACTTGGAGGGAGGGATGATTCCTCCTTTAAAATACTGACAGAGGCATGAAGAAGGCACCTGCCTCTCTTCAGCCCCACAAAAGCTCTGGGAGAAGTTCACAACGGCAGCAATGTCAGAGATGCCTCTTTTCACATCCACACTTTGATTTCTTCCCCTGCCCCTGCCTCCCCAGAGCACCAGAGAGGGAAGGACAAGGCAAAGACAGGCAAAATGTAAAGACCTGCAGCCAGATTCTGCATCTTAGTGTATTTACTGGCATGGTGTAGGATTTGATGCAAAGCTTAAAGCAGGGGAAAAACAAAGTTCAGAAGAAAGGAGAAATCTTGCATACAAATAACTGATAATGGCATTAGAATCCGAGTGGGAAAGAAAGGTTAGCAGCTCCACACCTCTTTTTTTTTTTTTTTTTTTTTAAGTAGCAAGGCAGTGGAGTATCCTTTGAAAGCAGATAAGCTTGGATATTTCTATTAGGAATTAGAGAGAGCACACCCTTAATGGTATTATTTTTCTAGACCCATTATCTGAGATTTACTCTCACCTACTTGAGGCAATAATTGAAGAATTAAAAAATACAACTCAGTCACCGCTTCAAAGGCTTTTTCTTGGCTTTTGGCTTTCTTTTTTCCCTGAGAGAATACAAAGGAACCACTATCACCATGGCTCTTCCCATGGCAATTATCAGGAATATACTTCAGACACTGAAAACTGGAAAACAGACAAAAAAGGCTGGAAGTGTGACCACTGTGCCTTAAAAAAAATAATCTTCATAAGGTGTCTGTCTCGGTTGTCTTGCTTAGACTTCACAGGATTTCCAGCCTTATGATTTTCCCAGGTTTGAAAATGTTTAAAGCAGGCTGCAAGGTTTCTGCTTCTGCCTGTATTGCATATAGTTGGACTGCCTTAATTTATTTTGTTTATGTTTAATGCCTGAAGTTTTCAGGGGTTGGTTTTCATGGATGACCTCTATCGGATTTGACAGATTCATGGTCTCATGTTCCAGTGCACAGTCGCCCCATCACTGCCAGGCAGGAGATTCTACCCAAGCAGGGCCATCCTCCAGGAGTCTAGCACAGAGCAGCTCTGTTAGAGGCACTGCTTTACATCTGCGCTTTCTTCCTTCCCTTTGCAAACTAAAGGATATCGCTGCCTTGTAATTACAGAGAAATGCAGATTTGCAACTAACTGTACTCCTTCTGGCAAACCCCCACCCTCATGGAAAGTTCTTTAATTTAGCATGTGTTTGTTCAGATTTTCACTTCTCATATCATAAAATGATTCCTGAAATGTCTCATTTAGCAGATTATTCACCATTTAGTCATTATGTTCATTTGGGCACTTCGAAAAGGGATTTTATACAGATTTTCTCATGCAGGAAGGCAGAGGAGTGCACACACACACACTCCCTCCATACACACTGTCAGAAACTACAGAGAGCTGAGAAACAGCATTATAAAATGAAACGTAACAGGGCCTAAAAAAACTTGAAAAACAGGTTATGCAGCAGCATCTCCCCAGAGCCCCTTCCCTCTGCAGGAGCAGTGTCTGCCCCTGCCATGGGGCTATGGTGGGACGTTTTCCTGTGGAGACCACCCTTGGCCACCCCTGCTTGCAGTGCGTGGCACAAGGAGCACCTCACCCTGGATTTCCTTGCTATGAAATCAATCTAGTTTGCAAAGCACCTTCCTTTCTTTTTTTTTTTTAATAAAAAATCTTCATTAGAAGGCAGCAAGCTAAAACAAGCATTAAAACACATCCTCACAGAAAAATAAATATGAAATTAAACTCACAGCAATTGGATTAGTAGAGCTGTCAAATCACAGAAAGAGTAATTTCAGAGAGGAGCATACCTCCAGCTATTAGTTAATTTTCTAGTACACTAATTCAGGCTATTTGCTGATGGATTTTGCCATGTCTGATTACCAATCAGTTAAAAACCAAAACCCTTGCTTGGAAACTACTGGTTGTCCACAGCCATTTCTCCAAAGATAATGCAAGCAGGATTTCCATAATCTGCTTGCTTCAGCTCCCCAATAGACAATTAATTTTTAAACCACTCATGCTGGATTTGCTTCTGTGCTTGGATGAGAGGAAATCAGAGATACTGGAAAGTAATAAGGAAATATCCTCTTTCATGGTCCAATACTCTTAGCTATGTGCAAATATGGCTAAGTATGCAAAGAAGCTGCCACTGAACAGTCAGCACAATTATCTGCAGCTAATCAAAAATAGCTTATGAGAAAAACTGGAGTGAGCTTTTCATGCTGCTACTAGGATTGCAAAGGAGCGTTTCTTGATTGGACTGGCTCCAAGCGAGCAACAAATGGATTTTCTGGAGCCACCAAGTTTATGCTGGATTTTGTTCCAGAGGGAAGTTGTGAGAAGGAGGAGGAGGAGGAGGTGGGATCGCCTCCCAGACACGTGTCCGTGGCTCTATCCGTAACAGGTCAGCACCCAGGTGCCCACACTCCTGCCACCCTTCCTTCCATTTGTGTCCCACGGGTGCAGTCTGCCACTCTCGCAAGCACTCAGTGACGATCCCGCTTGGTCTAGGAGCTGCTCTGGAAGGCACCCATGCAGCATCCCCACGATGGCAGACTACGTATTTCGAGAAGGATTTTCCAACTTGCTCTAATTTGGTTTAACTCCCACTGAATTCACAACTAAGTTGGTGGTGGGAGACTTGAAAAAGGACACCCACAGGCCACAGAAAGCACCAATTTTGGACAGTGTCAATTCCTCCTCTGGGTAGAGGAGGTAGGAGGGAAGGCATTGCCTTCCTGGCACACACTCCACCTCTCCTCGCACACAGTCGCCTCTGAGAGACCTTTATTCTTCTGCCCTCAGTGCTGTGTGGTCACTTCCTCCCGTGTATTACCACCAGTGCTGTCAGCATTTCATACCCAGTTCTGTGGGAACAACCTCGCACGGAACAAGGCAGTGAGAAGTCAGAGAACAGAGAGTTTTCCAGCATGCTCAGTGAGGTTGTTCGCTGATGGATTTTGATACCCTTGGTTGCCAAGCCATTAAAAAATCTCTTTGGAAGTACTGTCTGCCCGCCAGCATTTCCCAGCAGGTATTGTCCTGAGCATTTATGTGACAGCTTATTTGCAGCTGGGCTCCGGCAAAGACCCAGGCCCCCTGTCTCAGGTTCTGCACCAGCAGAAGCAGCACAAGTTGGGGCCTCAGAGCTGGCATTAAAGCACACCACGCTCAGCCTGCTGGTCACTGAGCCCTTTCCTCCAATGGACACAGACCTGAAGGTTCTCAACCATCCATCAGGGTTGTGTTTTCTTACCTGTGTTACTGTGTCCTTCTGCTGTCAGCATCTTCTTGGAAGGTAAGACAAGGAGAACTGTGAAGCTGCTGAGGAAATACAAACCTTCCCTGTGCACCCCCAATACCAGCCAAGTTTCTTCCTCCTCCAGGTTACCTGTGCCTGCTTGCTCTCCTCCTCCAGGTAAAACTCACAGTCACTTCCCTCCTTGCCCTGCTGTGACTCACAACTTGTGGATACAAATATGCTGTAGCAAGAACTTCTCTTGCTTCTCTCTAGTCCCGTGAGAGACTTTTCTCTCTCACAGAAGCTATCAGTAGAGTTTTTGTAAACTATAGACACCTGTAACCTGGCTAAAGAATTGTTTATAGTACAGTAGAAAAATATTTGGACAATGAATGTTTTAGAATTTTAAAGAGTTGGCTGATCCTTTAACCAATTAGACTATGGAGAAAAAAGTCTATAAAAGAGTTGTAAAATAATTAAATAAATCAATCTTGCTGCACAATTCCTGCCCACTGAATCTCTCTCTCCTCTCGACTACCGCGGGACATTGCGACAACTCTCATGGGGTCTTTGCTGCTCCTCCTCACAGGTCACTTCCTCAGAGATGTTGCCACCTCCCCTCACCCATGGAGCCAGAGGCTCTGGGCAGGTTTCACTCTCCCCAGGAGATGGCAAATGACTGTGGAAGAAGAGGTACAGAAAATGATAGCCCCCTCACCCCACCGGGGGCTCTGGCAGCTCCACAGCTGAGAACAAGACAGGCTGAGCCATAGAAAACTGACAAGCCCTGATTAATAATAAAGTCATAATAAAACCATGCCAGCTGGCAACAGCATCGTCTGTCAACAGGGCTGGATTTGCGTGGAGGGAGCCTGCTGTCGTCTGGGTCTGGAAAAACACGGAGTCCCACAGGAATTGTGGAGTGAGGATGTCCCTCCACCCTCCTCCTTGTCAACAAAAGTCCCTCCCTGCAGACACTTACAGACCAGCCACAGCACCTGACACACTGCTGGCCATGCTGGCCACCCATTTGGGCAAGGCAGTCACTGGACCAGTGGTCTGCAGAAGGAAAAGTACTGGTTTTTTTAGGGCTCACTCTGAAGAACTCAGTGGTCTTACTGACTCCCACCCTCTGAGCTGGGCATAGATGGGTTCACAGAAGACACACCTTGGCAAATGGATTTCACATGCAAGATGTGTAACAAGGGACTGATGTGTGAAACACGCACAGTGATTCACAGCTACAGATTTGATATTTACAGAGAAAAAAGGCCATTTTAAAGACACGGCCACGCCTTGGGATCCCATGCAAGCACAGTCTGGAGGACTTTGTGCTCCTCAGGTATCACCTGTAAACACTGTCTCAGGCCAGGTCTTTGGCATGCTCAAGGGATCAGCTCAGCTAGACAGCAAGGAGGTAGCTGGGCAGTAGTTTCACATTGCCACACCTCTGATAAAGCTGAAAGAGCATTGCAGGAGAAAGTCCCGTGGGTGCAAAGCTTTGCCATGCCTGCGGAGCATGCCAGACCAGTCCAGGTGAGACAGCACAATGAGGTACTTTTGCCTGGATTACACTACACTGTTTTCAATAAATTGCTTCAAAGAGAAAAATATGCAATGACTTACCTACAGAGACCTGAAGAATCCAGTTCTTCCAAGGATCTCTTGACAAGATGACCATCCTTAATATGATCAAGCTGGTAGATTTATCAGTACTTTGACATTCATGTTTCTGTATGCTCACTTCTTATTAAACACTACTTGGGTTTATTTAATCTGGTGACAGCTGGTACTACACCTAATAGCCTAATCTGTGTAGATGCTAAAAGTTTGCAGAACCTACTTTTGGTTTTTTTGCACTAAAGCCTGAGATTTTTATGTTTTCCTAATTCTAATATAAAGGGAGGAATTATTTCAAAGGCCATATTAAAAGAGAATGAAAAAAAATTTTGTACCAGCTGGAAGGAGATTATGGCTTTGGAATTTGAATCAGTTTTCTGGATTTCATATTGCTTTTTCTACTCACACACTGGAGCTGCCTTTTCCCACCTCCGCTCAAGAGAACAAGTAGGGACACAACTTCTACTTTATTTTTTTTATTATTTAAAAAAAACTTTTGGTATAGCAGATGACACAAAATGTGTTAGCTGCCCTCTTCTGCAGAGATGCACAGTGAACTTCGGTAGCACGCTATGAGCTGAATTAAATTGTCTGCCAAAAGCAAGCAAACTTTTCCAGACAATCTGTTATTTGACACACTGCAACCAGTAAAGCCTGTTGGACCATCTGCTCTGCATAAAGTGCAGGATACGTGTTTTACATGGTTCTAAACTTAGCAGTGAGCCAGAGTCAACATTTCCACAGTGGGGATCCCCTACAAGCAATTCTATCAACAGCTCTTGCCCTCTTGGCTTCGTGTCCGAGAGCCAGGAAAATCCCTTTCCCCAGCCTTTTTCCACCTGTGCGCTGCCAACCTGACACACCCAGGAGAAGCTACACTGCTGCACACAAAATTCCTACCAGTGGGCATTCAGAAATCCCCTGTACAACCACAAAAAAATCCCAGGATATGACAACTGCACCAGAGGAAGCTGACCTGCTGGAGTGCTCAAACGCTCTGAAAATTTCAAACCCTCCCCTATTCAACATTTTCCTGCCAAAAAGGGAACACAGCCAGGAAAACTACACACAGACAGACACACATATCCCAGCTGCCTTGCATCAAAAGGTAAAAGGGGGGAAAAAAATTAGCTCATTACTGGATCGGGCTGTACTTCTGCGTCCCTGACACACTGGCTCAGTCAAAGTGTTATCTGTTATTTTTGATTTATTTTTAATGTTGGAGGAAGGATAAAGAAATTCTTCTTACACCACTGAGAAACATTTTAAATTCTTACACAGCAGCCAGCTGGTGTTTCCAGAGTTTTTACACAGCTTTTTTGCATTTCAAATAGGGCTTCTTTACCAGATACCTTCCCAGTAACACCCTGGCAGCTCTGAGCATGGAGAGGGGAAGGATCCACTGGACCACCTGTGTCAGCAGCACAAGTGGGGCACAAAAGGGAGGATAATTGGGGTGGACAAGGAGTCAGAATGCCAAAACACTGAGATATGTAGCGGGAAGCATACATAGAAAAATAAGATGCTAGAATGAGGCTGTAAATTGAGGTTTATTCCATAATTTTAGTCGGTGTGTCTGCAGAATACCTGGAAAAATACAAATATCTGACTCCACTAGGAGTTTTTATCTTACCAGGACTATAACTTAATGTGGCCCAAACTATCCAGACTTTTTTCCTATTTTATAACAGAATTGTGTTCTTTAGATGTGTTCAGGGTCAGATCACATGCCTGCAATAGTATTTCTAGCAAAAACATCCACAACAAGAACTACTTTGGTACTTGTGGCTGCTTTTTTACACTGTGCATTTCATTTTTCCTGGCTTTTGATCCTTGAAAGCCTGATTAGTGCTGCATTTACAGACTTTAAAATATTTACTATGTTCTCTTGAGGCTAGCAAATGGATTATGTGACAGGTGGTCTTGAAAGACATCTAACCCCAGTGACAAACCAAACCTCATCAGTCCCCTGGACTTCCCACCAGGAAATTTTTTTTTTTTTAAAAAGGGGAAAAAAAAGCAAAGAGCACAGCAACAAAGCCTTTGGCTCCCTGCTCTGCCTNAGAACGTATTTTCATTACACCACTGGCATTTCAGATCATATATTTCAACTTCACGTTTGCCAGCATGGGCACAACTGTAGCTGGGCTCCATTCCCCAAAGGAAATTGAAGCACCCCATTGCCATGGGATGTGTGCTCCCTGCAGCCCAAGGATGAGCTCAGGGCAGACTGCAGCTCTCCGGAGCACGTAAATCCCGACGGCACCTGGAATACAGTGCAGGGAACAGCATGAAGCACCCTGACTGCAATTCCCCAGCATTTCATGACAGCAGATTTAAGGAGCTCCCATCTAAGCATCCAGTTACAGTTCTACAGATAAAACTAATTAAGTTTCTGACCAAGCTCCTCCATTCTCCTCTAATATTTAACTGCTATTCCATATTATCTGACTGGCTCCTTGCCAAGGTGTGTGAAATGCATTACATTTAGCCTAAGAAAGGGCATCAGTTGAAAAAATCCTTAGTAACTTTAATTTTAGCCAACGGCTGGAGCAGAATGACTTATGGGGCTCTGGTTGTAAAGGAATGACATAGGAGAAAAGGTTTAGAATACTAAGGGGAGAACTGAATGGCAAAGATACCCTGATGCACTTTGTTCAAATCAAAATGCAAAAAAATCCAGAGGTGGTTTGTTGTGTTTGGGGTTTTTTCGTCATTTTTAAGTTCTAGAAAGTACAGTTGGTTGATGGAGAAGATGGGACAGCAGAGATGTGCCAGTCCTCAGTAGTGCTGTCTTGATTTCATTATCACTTGTCTCAAAACTCATCTCTCCGTACCTCAGGCTTTACACCCTGTTCACAGTCTCACCATCCTAGAAAATTTTGAATGGCAGAGGAAATGCATCCATCGCCACAACGAGCAGAAAGGCTCATACACACTAATTTGTTTCCTCCAAAGTAACACTTTCATCTAGTCTTTATTAAAATATGAATTGACTAGGAAACAAATGACTTGTGGACAAACTGACAATGGCTTTTACTCTTTGGGGAAACTTTAGCAGCCTGTAAGAGAAATAACAGCAAGGTCCCTTCATACAGACACAAACACAGCTCATGGAGATCTCAGAGAGGAAGAATTTGAATGAGATGCTTTTGTGGTTTGAAAGCCTAATTGCCAGAGAGACTTACAGAAGCCACTGTGGGGATGGCTCCCTGCAACAAGCAACACGATAGAAACCCTTGGAAAAGAATAAGGGAAGGGGAAGAACGAGAAGGCAGGAAAGGACAAACACTAAGAACATGCACTCCCACCCATCATGCAGGTGGAGGCTGCCAGCATTTTCCTTCTGAAGATCCCCTGCCCCATTGCACAGCAGCAAGGGCCTGGCCCTAGGGCTGCAGCCACATGAGAGGGGTGATAAAAATATCAGTGTAATCCTGACAGGACTAGGTCCCAAAGAGGAGAAGGAAGTTTGACAGCAGGGACAGCTCTCCATTTCCCTTTCTCAGCCTTTACAGGCAGTACCAATCTCAGTTGGTGGCTTGATGCTGTTAATGAAAATTTCTGTGCATCTGCATTCCCCTAAAGTCATCCTGGTAACTCTGCCCCTTCCACCTGCACTCCTCCCCACACAGCCCTGCCGCTCCACCTCCAGAAATGCGTCTTTTTATGGATGCCTACGTGTTTTGGAAAGACTGGACGATGGAAAGATGATAGCAAGCAGGAGCTGGGAACCCTTCCAATCTGTTCCACTTCCCGGCTACTGCCGTGACCCAAA
>VYZQ01008428.1:159482-186697 GCA_013400655.1 Mystacornis crossleyi
AAGGTGCTTTGTCCAGCTGTGCTTCCAGACTCAAAAGAGCTGGACAGTTTTCTATGATTTATAATGGGACAGCAGCCAGGACATTTGGGGTGTTTCAGCTCTGGGCCTGTTTTGGCAAAAGTACTGAGTTCACACAGTTTTGATAAGCACATGAGCCCTCCATCATCATCTCCTGACTGCACAGATTTCACCCCTCGTTTCAGCCTGAACTATTTTGTGATCATATTCTTTGTCACAGAATACGCACACCTTTCTACACTCACGAGCACCCAGAGCTGCACTTCTTTACAGTTACTTGTAAAAGCCTTTTTTTGGCCATAAACACTCAACAAAAACCCTGCGGCAAACCCACCCACGCGCAGTGTTGTCTTCTTGCACCTTAAAATTGATCACCTCTTGAATTTCAGACATGGAATGGTTTTGGTTAGAAGGGACTGTAAGGTGGATGCACCGCACTGATCTCAACAGTGCATGTGGTTGTCACCGTTCTAATAACAAATGAGATCTTTTAAATCCCAGCAAAGGTTACATCTTTATACTCTACTGCACCAATTAATGTCTAAAATGACGGGGAGTTAGAAAGCACAGGGGAATTGAAAGACATGTTTTGTGTACAAATGACAGCTGAACTATGGTCGATCGATATTTTTAGTTGTAGTGTCATCCCACTTTTCATCTTGTAATGAGCATCAGAGGAGAAACAAATGGTAAATACCTCTTTGGCAAACTGTTCAACAGTAAGTCCAGTCCTTGGGAATAACTTTGCTAAAATGAAATTACTACAGTATAAAGAATTGTACTGAAGCAGTACCCAGCCCCACTGTATTCTTCTCTGATGCCAGTGACAGGCAGGGTGAGAACTAGGAAGTCTGAGCTTTGATTTGTACCAGAATTTTGAGGCTATCTCGTTTCCAGAAAAAAAAATCTGTGAGGCTGAACCAAAAAGCAAATGGTTATTTATGAAATTTTAAATAAGAAAATATTCAGTGACTTCCTCTGAATAAAGGTAACAGAAATGGTAAAAGTTTCTGTCCAACTCAATGGGAACAGACCAAACAATTTTGACAACTGAGTGGAAGAGAAAGTGAAGAAAAACAACTCTAGGGAAATGCCTTGATTACATCTGATTCAACCCTTCAAAACGTATTTTCCCTGTTCTTAGATTTTTTTTAAAAATCTGTTTTTTCCTAATACTTTAAACAGTTACCAACTGACAGCAATGAAATTTTGACAGCATTTGAACCTAGGTCTCAAACAATTGTGCTTTTAAACTTTCTGATTAAAAGCTCCATGGGAATATTTATTTGTTAATATAGGACCTCTGAGAATTTGCACTACAAATAAATAGTGCCCAGGGGCATTAACTGTGCTGAGGTTGGGAATAAGATGAAAGCTTCATCTGTGTGGGGAAGCTGTAATGCAAACCATGCCACAGGAGAGATTTTCTTCTCTGGCAGCTCTCAAGCAAAAAAGATCTGACACTTTTCACTTCCAGAGATTTGAGCATAAACCGGGAAATATATCTACAGTTCCAAGATTTTCAGAGCTATTTAGTGACCCAAATGAAAAAAGCCTACCCATACCAGAGACAATCTGAAAATACCTCAAATATCTCAAAATATATCAACATTCCAGACCTGTGCAGGAGGCAGCCCAGCACACACTTCCTTCTGGCTGGTGACAGCTTTTACTTTTAAAGCACAGACGAAATCTGCCTGATAGAGGTGGAAAAAGGTGCCAAGCAGGGTCTGGCTGAGTATGCTACAGCCCCCAGCCTCGGGGGAGGAAAGGATGTAAACTCAAGAGCTTCCCAAACACAGAAGAGTCCTTCAAAATGTTCTGGTCATGTCTTGATTAAGGTATATTTTAGGGCAGCATAAAGAAACCCACAGGGATCCAGTTCTGCTACGCAAGAGGTGTCATCCTCTTCAAATCTTTGTTTGCAGGACAGACTGGTAGAAGAGAACACACCCATTCCCCACCACCCAGAGCCTGGGACTTCACCAGAAGGCTGTGGAAGCATGGCCATGCCAAACAAATCCAAGTAACAGGTGTTTGCCTCCCATGAGATGCTAATTTTGAAGAGGACACCGACCTGTTCTGAGGTATTTTGACAGCACCAAGCGCCCGTGTTGGCACTGTCCCAAACCCCCCTCCTGCAGACACGGTGGGCATGGGACTTCACACACAGCAGCAGCAGTGGAAGCAAGAGGCAGAACACTCAGTTAGATGGCTCAAGCTCTAAATCATTACACAACAACCTACCATCTCCATGGTGCTGGCCGGAGTCAGGAAGAAATTCCTTAAATTCAGAAAGAAACCCTCTAGTTGTCCAATTAAGAGAAGTAAGATAACTCCATCTGAAAACTAGATAAGAATTGCCTGAAAATTATTTGGCTTCAGTAAGCTATTCCAGTAAAGGCCATTCCAGCAATAAAGGAATTTAAATGTTACTCGGGCAAGTAGACAGTCTAATGACTCAGCTCCCTCAACCTCTTCCGCAGTGAACTTCATATTTAGTTACATAAAGATCCCAAATTCATACTTGTGAAAATAAAACCTTGTAAAAAAAAGCTATTAAAACAAACTATTCCGAATATGAAAATACTTCAGATGAACACAAACGCATAACTATAAATAACAGAAAATTGTGCCTAGTGATGTATGACAAAACACTTGAAAACCTTCTTTTCTTACAGTTGCCCACTGGGAAAACCCAGAAGAGCATCCCGTTCCCCAGAGCCCAGGGAGGTGATCCTGAGGTGTCTACTGAGCACTTCTCTTGCAATTTCTTACTCTAAAGAAGCTCTACATTCACAGGATGGGACTTTGAAATGTGATGAAAATAAGGCCTTCATACCATGAAGAAAATGCAGCATCAAGGATCGCTAAGTACAGCAATCAACTTTGCTTTCATTTTAATGTTCAGGACACCTTTATTTCCATCCTGACAAAGAGAGCACTCTTAGGAGCTGGGCAGACTCTGCAAATTACTCCCTGTAGCAAGACAAGGGCAGCACTCAATACAAAGGCAGTATTTTTGCATTACTTATTAGCCTCAGAAACTCCAGGGACTGACGCTTGATATCTCAACCTGAACCTGGAAACCATTATGCTGCTAAATTTCAAATTACTGTAATAAAAAGGAGAATTCCTAATGGTGAGAGGACACCCAAATGGATGACAAAACATGGGAACATGCAGCTTGGAGCACACTACCTGAGATTCGATGTCTTTCACATTTAATCCTAATTTTCCAACATGCTGGTTGACAAATTGCAAAAGTGCCTAAAGAAAAAAGAAAGAGAAGAAAGGGGGAAAGAAAAAAATAACTTTTTCAGTATTTAAGTTCGGCCTAACAGATTTTGATGTCTACTAAAAACGTAAATTACCTTCTTTACAGCATCCAGTTTATCTGGAGCACAGCTAAATAATTCATCAAAGGCATCATCTTCTGTATCAAAACAACATTAATTGGTTTTATTTTGAACAACTGACAGATCAGAGCTTTAATGTGGCTCCAGAAGGAGAAAGGTATTTGCAACTTATAAGCCAAGGAAGAAGAGTAGCAGGGAGGCAGAGAAAGATGCTGCTTTTATATTTATCAGAGGACAGGATGACAGGCTTCCCTCAGCCTGACCACATCAGAGAAAACAATTTACTTCATTCAGCTCTGTAATTTTCACCTGCAGAGGTTCTCAGTTTGTGCTGCCACCAGTCTGAGCACTGGCCAGGTTTCACATCACTACGGTTTATCTCTTTTCACTTACATTTTTTTTAACCCTGAACCTTTGGAATAAAATACAGGGAGCAGGGAAGAGCTGTATGTTGTACTACTCTCCCCAAACAGAAAACGTCAGTTACGCCAAATTTGCAGGAAAAAACCCTCCTCCTTCCCTTCAAAAAACCACAAAAGCAAGATATGGAGACACTGCCCTTCCCCTGAAAATTGAGAGACCTCAAAAAAGGCCAGTTCTGCCACCCAGTTTAAAGCAGGCAATGAGCTGGTGCCAGCAGAGCTGTGCCAGAGAACCAGCAGGAGTCTAAAGGCTTCCAAGGAAATGAGATCCATCCAAATCCCACCCTCACCTCCCCTTTCTGCCCAGGTGCAGCATCCATGTCCTCACCCGGCCACAACACAGCTCTGATTCAAGCACGAGTGAAGTGTTTGAAACACCCCGAGCCATGAAAGGCACTCTGGCAGCACAATTAAATGGAGAACCAATTTCTACAGCGCCGGAAAGCAAAGGCAGCTTTTCTTAAGGGAAATTCCTCCCAAAAGACAGTGACAGAGAAGCCTCCTTTGTGAAAGGGTTTCCTCAGGTTTCTCTGTTCTGCCTGTTTGGGGGTTGCTGCAGGAGCAGTGTCAGGAAATAGGTGAATCCATCAAACAAAACACAGAGAGCCCTCTTCTGGGGCCACGCTTTGGGATTTCTCTCTTTGTTAAGAAAGTTGTGTCAAAAATAGAGAGAGAGCATCTTGAAAAGTGAATTGCAGATTTCTCTTCCCAGCAGAATCAGCCCACTGAAAGAAACACCTAATTATGGGATGGGTTTTTTTTTTCTTTTTTTATTTTTTTGGGGGGGGGGGGGCNGGTTTTTTTTTTCTTTTTTTGGGGGGGGAGGGGGGGGGCAGGGGGTGAGTGTTGGAGTTTTTTTCACAATTTCAGCCCACACTAGAGAACAGTCAGTGGAATAAGTGATAACTACATATTAAATGATACAGTTTGCACCTCTGAAAAGGATGAAAATGCCAAAATAAAGGGCACTGCAGAGAATCCAAACGGTTGCCTTGGTTCTCTGGGGATGCAATGTGCTCCTTTGCAGCAGCAAAGAGCAGCTCGCCCCGAAGCCTGAGCAGTGCCCTGACCTTCTGCAGGCTTTGCACGCGTGGACAGTTTTCACCTCAAGTGTTTCCCAGCCCTCAAAAGCCCTAGGGGTAAAAGCTCTGGGGACGCTGGTTTGACTGAGCTGCCATCCACAACCGAGTACCAGTGGATTTCAGAATCTCATTTGCAAACTGTGGGAAGGAAAGTACATTAAACCGGCAGCAATGGGAACCACAGTTCCGAAGCCTTTATAAATAGTTCCAACAGTGAACATGGTCCATGCACAAATCCAAGCCACATTTTTTCCCCCAGCCAGGTTTTTTTTTTTTTTTGGGTCATCAACCCACCCTCATGTCCTGTCTCCCCTCCCATCTGTTGCCTGTGACCACCCAGTTTCCAAGCTGTATTGTGTTGCTATGAACAGGCATTAACAGGAGATATTTGGAGAAAAACACCGGGAAAAATATCCATGAATCTCCATTAACTTTAGTGGGAGCATACTGATTTTATCATGAGGTAAAAATGGATCAGGACATGGTGTATAAAAGCACATAATGAAACACTGAACTTGGCAATGCCAGCACTTACTTGACTGCGCTTCTATATTCTCTCTAGAAGTGCAATAAAAAGCGAGAATTAGAAAAATGATTCAGCAGACCTGATCTTATTCATAAGCTTTGCTTATCTGCTATCTTGTAAAGCAGGAGCTAGAGTTCAAAGTGGCATTAACTTTATGTCAGAGCGACTTTCCAACAGACATTTTTAAGTACACTCCATATCTGTGTAGGGTCTTGGAAGCATATGAGATTTTAACTGGCCCACACACCAGTGAACATTTATTTTACAAGCACAATCCTCAGTGTCCTCTTCCAATAAGCTTCTCATGATATTAGAAGTTGAAGATATTCTGGCATATAAAAAATGATAGTAGGAAAATCTCTTTCTAGTTCTTAGAATGATGTCCTTATTTTTTTGGTATATAAATGATATCCTAGTACTTAACTCCTTTAATAATGACAGTACCTCACACACTCAACAAGTTAAAACATTTCTTTCACAGTAAAATCAGAAAAGAACTGCCTCCTCTCTCTTTATTTAAAGACACAACAGCAACAAATTAAAAGTAGATTTAAACCTTTGTGGCTTTAGAAAATCTCCAGCTTACTCTGGCACAGGCAAATTTACAGTACTAGAATTTTATTACTATATTTGCTATGAAATTTCATGGCAATAACAAATGCCAAGCTTCAGAAATAATCATAAATATTGTGTTAGAGAAGTTTTTATATAGAATAAATAAAGGTATTACACCATAATGCCAAATGTGAAGAGGGAAATAAAAAAAGAAAAGAAACCAGAGAAACAACTCACATGCATATGCATGCCTGGGCTCACACCTTTTCCATCATCATGATCCCAGCTACTTTTTGTAAGGGGGAACACACCCACAATATTTCTTTTCTGATTGACAGTGTAAAAACCAGATATATCCCCTCTTACTTGTCTTCTGTGATATATTCCACCGCATTTGATGTCTTTAATCCTCTGGAGGTGGTCTGTTGAAAGGACAATAAACAATGTTGGGTTTGTCACACAAAAAAAATTTCATAAACAATAACGAGGCTTTCATGACCTTTGCTGCCTTAAGTGATTATCAGAGGGCATTTATTCAATATTCCAGTACAATTAGTACAGGTACTTTGAGAGGTTTCTGCTTCCTTCTGCTCTCTTCAGTCTCCAACAGGAAATCTCTTACTTCCCCATCAGAGGAAGCCCTTGATGTTTGCTGCTCCTCCCTTTCAGGCAGTGAAAAGCAGTCCGTGTTTACACACTGGTGAGGCCAATTTTCGCAATTATAGCCCAAATTGTGGGCTATTTAATATTCTCCTACAGTCTACGAATTGACTTAAAGAAACAAAAGAGAGGAAGAAAGCGTGTAGATATCCGCTTGTAGAGAAAAATACCAAAATGTGACCCTAATGGAAGGCGGGGTAAAAACTCCCGTCACCTAAGGAAAGAATCCCTCAACATTAAAAAATGTTATGATCTATGAATACAGGCTTCTATTTTAAAATATTTAGAGGCAGTAATAGCAGAATTTCTTCATTTTCTTCTTTACAGAGATCAACAGCTGCTTTCAGTTTGGACCATTCCTTTGTTCGACTGAGGAAGAAAAATAGCATAACACTTCTCCCCTTTTAAAGGCAGAGTATCCTAATGAAAACTAAATCTAATCCAGCCAACTCAGAAATTGAAAGGTGTGGTTCACAGAAAACACAAGTATCTCTTTCACAGCTGCACACACCTTTCTCCTAATTCTAAGCAGGTTAGCCTTGTGAAAGGACTCCAGAACCTACTGTAACAAGTACTGAAACTACAAATACCTCGATGGTGATTGTTTCCACTTGAACGTTTGGAGGCAGAGCCAGGTTGGGTTCGAAGTGCTTTGCTATTGCAACCAGGAGATGCAGTGTGCTCAGTAAGTCCTTTGCCAAGATAGCTGTTGAGTGTAAAGGAAGAAAACAATGCTCAGTGTGCAAAACAAGTGAACTTCCCTCCAGCATCGTGAATTCTCTCTGTGCAGAGGACCCTGAAGTCACGGAGGGCAATAACACAGGTGGGACATCAGAGTGGGGTTTGTATAATATCCAAATTTAGCAAAAGCACAGCTTAAAAGTGAGACATACAGGGATGCTGAGGGCTCTTAAGCGATCCACAAGCTACACACTTAGAGGGGGCAGACCCAGGCGGGGTCAGATATTTCTGTCTCACTTTTGATTCAACTAGTAATTGAAAAAAAGGTTGTTTAATTACTGTTCTGGCAGCACATTCCCTCACAGCAGCCTTACAGCACAGGAAGCCTGTGATGGATAATTTTCTTCAATTTCACTTCTTCACCTACATTCCACACTCCATTTCAGCTGACTTTCTTCCAGTTGCAAACACTTGGCCACAGCTTCCATAATCACAGAGAGTTTCTGTCGCTGTTTTTTTTCTGTTAACGCAATCTTGTCAACATCCAGCTTGAGAGATCCTAAGTTTTCTTTTACATAGGGTCCATAGGAAGTAGAAGGATGTATTTTAAAATCATTGTAGGGAAAAAGAAAGTAATTAGAAACATAAAATGACAACAAAGCACACAAAGTCTTGTTTTAAATGTTCAATACCATTTCATAGCTCTGCAAAAGGGAGAGGACTCAAGTCAGTCCTTGTAGCCTCATCCCCCAGCCCTAGCACTTTACTTTACTCCTGCAGAAATCCAAGGAGTGACTCCTTCCTGTAGATAGTGCACAAAGTCAATATCAACTCATACATAGAGGAAATCTCAGCTCACTGCTCAGGCAAGTAAATTATTAAAATCAGCCAATCCTGCTCATGCTGCTGCTCTCAGCCTTGGTGGAAAGGATATAGATTTGAAAGATGTCCCCAAAGAGAGTGAAAAGGGAAAGAAAAATGTTGTAGGGACAGGAGAGATGGAGAAATAGAAATAGGTAACAGGCTGCCCCAGGAGGTTATATCTTTATACCAGTACCACATAGGGCCAAAAGCCTCTTAGATTTTTACCAGTTCCAGTACCAGAACAGTTCTTTACACCCAGAGCTTTTTAATTTTTTTTTATTTTTTTTAAGGCAGGAAAATGTATATTACAGTGCTGATTCCATCCAATGTTTCTGGTAGCACCAGAAGCCACCTTTGTGCTCCTGGCTTACGAAATTTTCCTTCCTTTCAGAAGCACTGAACTTCACACTTCATAGTTAACCTTTTGGTTATATCAACTAGCAGGTAATAAGAATTTCTTAGGAGTAAAATAACCATGTAAAACAATAGTGGGAATTTGTCCAGAATTGTGATTATCCCAACTGGCCCCCAGTGCAGTGAGAAGTGATGGCAGGTCCCTGCTACTGCAGTTCCTGACGTTTTTTATCTCCATGAGATGTCTGCAAGAACTAAACTCAAAGGAGCAGCTCACCCAGGAGATGATGAAGTACCAGCCCATCATAGAGGTCTTCTTCCAGACTTCTAACTACTATGTGTTCCTCTTTCAGAGTTCTGTTAATCCACTCAGTCAAGAACTGCAGGGGAAAACAAAGCAATTGCATTCCTGTTGTTTAGACGGTACAGCACTCGGTGCTATATTCTGTTTCAGCTCTCTCTTCAGTCCTTTATCTCACATCCTGGTTTGCTTTCAATCTCCACTTCCTTTGTGCTTTTTGATTGTTTATTTAAAAGGTTAGCTCTTCCTAATTTTTAAGTGAGATAGACATCCCACTATTCCAATGAATTCTGTTACACGGCTGGGGTGAGAGACCCTCTTCCCACTTCCACCAGGGAAAAGGCTGCACAGTACACTTCCCATCCCCCGCCTTCATCACACATCACAGAATTCACACAAATTCAACTGCCAGGCAGAAGTTTGTAAGAAAAGAGGCTTCGCTCATTCTGTGGGTAGTTCCTTGTACTCATCCATGCTACTAGCACTTCTCCCTCTCATCTCCTGTTTTTGTTTTCTTTTTCTTTCTGCAATATTGTACCACTCAGTCCCCAAATACTTTCTTGGAACTTTCTTACATGGCAGCCCTTCCACCAGCCTTCCAATATCCTTCCTGCCTTTGCAAGGGCAAGCTGCTCAGGAAGCCAAGGTCTGGCTACAAAGGGAGAGGAACCGCATGTGCTCCTAGACAGGAGAACAAAGTGGCTTCTCAGCACTTCTCCAAGCATGTGTTTTATTCACATGTGTTGAGAGAAAGGGAAGATGACCTGCTGAAGCAGAACAGAAAAGCAGTAGCCCCAGCTGGCTGCCAACATGAACATGCCTCTTGTAAGAGGGAAGGGTATTGCTTGTATTGCTGGGATTGCTATGAGTGAGTGTCTGGAGTGGATAATATCCTTCTCACTTGCTGTAAACAGAGGAGAAAATTCATAGCAGATTCCTGTAAGTTCGCCAACATTAACAAAAATGTAAGAAGGGTTTGAAAAGAAAAGTCTCTGAGATGCTTGAAACTGCACAAGAAGTAAAAAGGCCTGAACTGAGAAGCTGTCAAACTGTAATACACATCCTCTGCTAGGACATAACAAGAACGGAAAGCTGTGCTCTTCAGCTGATGGTTGGTGACACTCTGGATGTGCAAGGGGTAGAGCAGTACTCCAAACAAGAGCGTAACCAGAAGGAAGTCAGAAAAGCAGCAAGTACTGCTGACTATAGAGCTATGACATCCCTCCTTTGCTCTCCCAGCTCGACACAGCCACCTCCACAGCCTGCAGCTCACACAGTTCTGCTTTCTGTCCAGTTGTGGGGGCCCCACTCAGCGGCAGAGCAGAGCCTTGTGTCTAGAAAGGAGTAAACACAGAAAGTAGAAAGGGAATACTTCGAGAAGTTTGCTGCTGGCTTCCAAATGTAAGCATCTTTTATTTTACATGCAGCTGGATATTTATAGCAACTACAGGGAGCCATTTCGTCTTTCTCAGTTCTCCAAAGCCTCCTCAAAATGAAAATGCAGTGAAACAGCCCCTCTCCCAAGTGAGTTTCTTCACTTCCCCTGTTCTTCCCTTGAAGATTCCTCCCTGTCCCTGTCTCCATCCCAACTTCTTCTCTAGAGAAGCCATCAAATCTTTAGATTAAGAAGGCAATCAAGGGGCACTGATGGGCACCCAGAGGACTTTGCCTCCCTCAGGACACAATTTCCATCTCCTCATCACCCAACAAAAAGAAATTAGACAGTGATGACCGTTGTTTCAGGTATCTCTGACAGGAAAGAGATTAAGCACTGAAGCTCACAGAAATCTTCATAACTGAGGCAAACTTTTCATTTTTGGCTGTCTCAAAATAACAAATCCAGTCTTTCTGTAGACAACGTAGCTGCATTTTGCAGCACCACCTTTCAGACTTTCCCTTTTGTATAGCAACATTGAGAAAGCCTGACACAAAATCAAATCTTTTTGATCAAATGTGCATGAATACCTAATATAGAAACACACCTACCTAACATGTTTATAAATGCAACAAAATACAAACAACAGCACATATCTTAAGCTGCTTTCCATAATGTTTATAACAATTTCAGCACCTCCATAATGCAAGGAGTGCTGGGCTCATAAGACACATGCCATTTTTCTCACAGGAAATTTCAGTACATGGACTATGCCATTACAGAAACACGGTTATTGATCACACCAGGGAGACTTTTAAAATTAGATGGAAATAAAGTACTTGCCTGTGGAATAGGATTCATCTTTCACAGTTACCTCAAGCAGGCAATGTACCATACAACGGCCTGAAAGCTTTCATCCTGAATTCCTGGTGACTTGCATACTCTTCATCCTATCCCCCTCTGCTCTCTGCTAACCTTGCCAGCTGAGCCAGCTGCTGGTGAAGGCTGTTGCAAATCAGTAGAGCAATCCTAAAAGTTACCACGGGATCAGTGCAGCAAACCTGTGCCTGTCTGCACATCTCTCTTTAGTCACAGCAAATGCTGACATGGGTCTGCTGGTGGTCCCAGCCCAGTGTTTCAGCTGGATTCTCATCGCTGTTACGTTATCATCACAGTGAAAGAGCGACTGGGTACTTTTGGTGTGGCTCACTCACACAGTCCAGGCTAGGAGAGGTCACATCAGAAGCCACTCAGGTTTGTATCTGCACTCCACACCCAGCAGTGGTCACTGCATTGGAAGTGTGATCCCGTACGACCCCAGGCACCCTGACACCATGCTGAAACAAAAGCTCTGCTTCACTTGTGTTGAGCCCAAATGCCAAAAGCAGAGCTCATTCCCATCTGCAGAGAGTGGGGGACTGGGGTCGGGGAGCTGAGCAATTCGGAGGGCTGAAAGAGGTTAAAGAACCAGGCTCTTTGTTTCCTTTAACACAACAGGTTAAAACAACTCGAGGCGAGGGTTAAACTGAAGTAAAGGAAGTGGTACCAGTTTCAGTTCTTCCACTTTGGGGTTGTTGCTTGAGGTCGGTTTTATGACTTTCCTCTTTTCACCTACGGAAGGAAGCAAATAAGATCCATCACAATTATCAGATATGACTAAAGCAAGTTTGTAGCTAAATCTGCCATCAGTTTGATATTCCCAATATGGCTAACTGCCATATGTAGAAACATTCATTTTTTAACTAATTCCTTACGAGCAAGAAAATGGTACAGCAGACTATTAAGGCTGCTGTTGGAAATTATGCTTCAGTGTAATTCAAATCAGTAAAATCTAGACGGACAATTCTGGAAAGAGGAAAACATACTTGGTCAGATCCACAGGTGTGAAACTTAAATTTCAGTTAAAGAACCAGCTGGATTTTGTGTTGCTTCTTCATGATCTGCCCCCAAAGAGTCAGTAGCCAAATTACACACTCAGAGCTTACTCATTTCCAATACAAACACAGGACCACTGCTGAAAAATACACAATTCATTTGTACAGCACGTTTTCTCTTTGGCTCCTCAGGTGGTTCTTTGGACTTTTTTCTGTCCTAATTCATAAAGCACAAACCTTTAGCAATGACATCCTCAGTTAGGAATTGATCACGTGTAGAAGGCTGTGTAAATGCGTTTAAGAAGTCTGGATCCATTGTCTTTTATCACTCCTGATAAACTGGTAAAAAATATAGGGGAGAAGGGGACATGAGTAAAGGCATGTAAAGATCAAAATTAGTGCTAAGAAGAAAACAAACAAATGGATGGGGTTTTTTAATCAGTTACTATTTCATCACTAGTTGCTTGTAAAAAAATCTGAAAATATATTTAAATGTGTAAAAAGAAAAAGAAGTTAAAAACAATTTTCATTTTTTCTGTTAATCATCAAAGTATAAGAAAAAAAGACCTGAAGTACTAAAAATTGCTTTAATGACATCTAATTCTATTTTCCCATTATGAGATATTATTAGTATTAGATAAGTAAAATCCTATTTCAACTGATAAAAAAGAAGCTTTCAGGCCCTAGGTATTAATGGATATGTGCTAGAAAAATATAAAAATTACCAGTACTTAAGGAGTATTAAATCAAGAACCCAGTAGTTAAATTACTGAGACAAGTTCCTAAACATAAGCAGCTTCATTTATTAGAACAGCTTATACAGCTGTGGGGGGAAAAGGACAGTTATTGGAATCTGAATAGTCTCTTTTACAAATTCTAGTATAGAGTCATAGAATCATTTAGACTGGAAAAGACGTCTAAGATCATTGAGTCCCAACTGTTCACCCACCATTAAACCATGTCCCCAAGGGCCACATCTGCACCATCCAGGGATGGTGACTCCAACACTTCCCTGGGCAGCCCCTTCCAATGCTTGACTACCCTTTCAGTGCAAAACTTCTCCCTCATATCCAACATGACCCTCCCTTGGCACAGCTTGAGGCCGTTTCCTCCTGTCCTGTCCCTTTTTCCCTGGGAGCAGAGCCGCACCCCAGCCTGGCTGCCCCCTCCTGTCAGGGAGTTGTGCAGAGCCAGAAGGTCCCCCCTGAGCCTCCTCTTCTCCAGGCTGAGCCCCCCCCCAGCTCCCTCAGCCGCTCCTGCTGCTCCAGCCCCTTCCCCAGCTCTGTTCCCTTCCCTGGACACGCTCCAGTCCCTCAATGTCCATCTTGTCCTGAGATTCCCAGAAGTGCCCCAGGATCTGAGGTGTGGCCCCAGCAGTGCCCAGCACAGGGGACAGTCACTGCCCTGGCCCTGCTGCCACACCATGGCTGGCACAGCCCAGCTGCCCTTGGCCTCCTGCCCCCCTGGGCACACCTGGGCTCATGTCCAGCCCTGTCCCCAGCACCCCCAGGGCCTTTCCCAGCTTTCCAGCCCCTCTGCCCCAGCCTGGAGCTGCAGGGGGTTGGTGTGACCCAAGGCAGGACCAGGCCCTTGGCCTTGTGGACCCTCAGACCACTGGCCTGGGCCCATGGCTCCAGCCTGTTCTGATCCCTCTGCAGAGCCTTCCTGGCCTCCAGCAGATCCACACTCCCACCCAGCTGGGTGTTGTCCATGAACTGACTGGGTATGCACTCAGTCCCCTTGTCCAGACCACCATTAAAGATATTAAACAGGACTGACCCCAGTACTGAGCCCCAGGGACTCCACTTTTGACCGGCCACCATCTGGATTTGACTTCATTCCCCACCACTCTCTGGGCCCGGTTTTCCAGACATGCAAGAAGCAAGTTGGCTCTTCATAAACTAAATGCACTTCGATTTAAGTGCCAGAAATCTGAGTTGTATACTGAAACTGTACTGTGGCCTGCAGAGGTGAAGGGAATTACAGGAGGATGAGGGCTCTGGACACGTATAGCAGAGTCTGGTTTGCTCCATATCTGTTCTAGCATGAGTAAAAGAACTCATCCTTCCCAACAGTCCAAAAATCTCTGGAAATCAGAGCAGCGCAGATGTGATGACCAGGAAGACTTTTACACTCCTCTGAGTCATCAAATCCCAGCTGCAACATGTTGGGCACAGGGTACTTGGGGCTCGGCTCTCTGACTCAGAATGCTGCTGTTTGTGAATGGGAAATGCTCTCTCTCAAGTTCAGGGCCGCTGTAGGAGAGGGGATACTGAGTGGTTTTGTGCTTTTTTTTAACAGAAAATGAGATACTCTATATTAGAGGTTCCCTCAGGAGAGGACTCCCACTCTCTACCCAGGATGCCCACACTGGGTGCCCAGTCTCCCAAGGCTTCCTTTGAAATGAGTGGGAATGGCACCCTTAAAGAGCAACCCAGAGCATTTGAATGAGTGACTAATCCTAGTTTTAGGAATAGAGTTCCCCCCATTCTGTTACCAGAGACAGCCCCAGCTGCTGCTGCAGGTGCCTGAAGCGAGACATTCCCACGACTCAGAGCAAGGCACCTGCTGAAAATGCTGTGGGGCACAGAACATCTCCAAAGTGGCATTCCTCTGCTTGATAGCTTTGTAGACCAAACAGCACAGTGCTGCTCTGAAGGCGTTCACGTACTTCTTACACACTCCAGTCAAAGTACGTTAGGAACGTGTATTTTAACACAGATTTTGCCAAAGCTGAGAATATTGGTAGAAAATAGCAACTGGATGCTTTTGTACATCAATCTGGCAAAACAAATTGCCACAAAACTGCCAGCAAGGCACTAGGAGGAAGGCTCACAAGAGAATTAATTTCATTATGGTGTCGGCAAAATTGAATGCTATCTCTAAAAAGGTGCTTGATAAAAAAAGATAGGCGAAATTGAGTGATGTAGTGCCTGAGGAACAACTGAATTATCTGGGATAAGACTGCCCAGATGAAATTTCTCAGTTAACTGAGAAAAGTTAATTAATAAAGAGCAACCCGAGGACAACTTACTTTTAAATTAGGTTTCTGGCAGCTGTGATGCCTTGGGGAAGTCCTGCTCATAACAGAAATGGTCTGTGTAAACCACAACTTACTCTCACCCAGCTTTGCAGTATTCAACGCGTGTATCTCTTACTTCTTTCGACTATCAAAGTGGTGCGTGCTGCCTGTCACACCCTTGGGCTCTTCTTGGCCAAGGAACCCGAACATCAGAGGCCACTCTAAAATCTGGAAACCTCTAAGGAAAGGCCTGAAATTCAGAGTTTGCAATAATGTAGCATAATATCCTCTAGGGCCTCAGTCCTGTGTGTCTGTCAGAGTTAAAATTGCTACCCTGGGTAAGACTAACTTGGCTGGTATCCAGTCCCTTTCAGTACCTCAGGGAAAAAAAAAAAAACAGAACCCCAAAAACTATAAGCAGTGCAAGGATACAGAGATACTTCCCCAAAACACTTTAACAGCCTGCAGCTCAGCCTTCCTAAAGCAAATCTGGGGGCCTGGTAACTAGAAGCTGTCAATACATTTATACCCCATGGACTTGCCACTCACCCCAGTGAGGATGTGAAGAGCATGGCCCTACATCACATGAAGTTCTGTCTCCTGTTTCTTGCTCTGACCCACCAGCTTCCCCTGAAGGCACCATGCAAAGACCAGCTGATCCACATTCTTCACACCACTGTGTTAATGCTCCCTGTTATTCCCACTATCCCAAACCCTGCATGTCCATCTCTTTCCAAAACCAAGAAAAGACAGCCGACAGTTATCCTTCCCTGGAAAGCCAGCTGGTAGCACCTTTGGTCATCCTCAGTGCTCTCTTCTGAGCTTTCTCCAGCACGATCACAGCCTTTTGGAAGTGCTAGGAATCAGACCTGCCCAGATTTAGAAACATGCACTGCAGCATTCGCAGTGGTCTCTGTTCCTCTCCTCCTAAGTCCTGTTTGCTTTTTTCATCACTGCTGACACTCTATTTGAAATTATCTATTACATCTCCAAGACCATATTCCTAAGCAGCAACACACCATTCAGAGCCCATCTTTTATTGTGTTTCAGATCACACTTATCGATTTCCCACAGGCATTTCAGAGCCTGAGAACTGCAGTTCTTCAGCGTTTAATAGACTCATTGCTGATTACTCATAATCAGCATTCTCAAGCAGTCCTTCATGTGGCATTGCAGCATATTGGTGAGGCTTGGTCCCAGGCAACAGCCTTTCAGAGAAAAACATACTGCAGGAACAACATCAAATGGAACATGCCAGGGTTGGGACACCTGAGAGCTGTTTAATGAGAAACAGGAAAGGTCGGAAGAGTTGGTTCTCACACACAAGTTTCCATATTTGCTGCAGCCAGCCCCTGCCGCCCATCAGTTAAATTTGCTGCTCAGAGCTGTGACTGACATCCTGTTTTTTCCAGCCCCCATCCTCCTGCACAAGTTCTTTATCAGTACTTGGAGAGGAGAACACTCTAAGAGACAACTGCTTGAATACTGACTGTACAGGCATTTCATTATGGCATCTTTAAATAAAATAGATGCTTAATTATGGGCAATTCCAAGGAAATGGCTTTCTCTGAATGAAATCCTCTCTCTCTGAGAACACCATGGATGTACAGGCTTTTCTTTAAAGCCAAGAGGTGTTGGATTTCTTCTGTGCCACCTGCAGTGGCTGCCAAGAAGTGAATTGTTCTTAGTTCAGGAGCTGGGCTATTGCACAACCTTGCAATGTCACAGTTACTGATAACAAATTCTCAAGTCGGGTCAGAGCAGCTCACTTTTCCTCCATGAGTCTTCATAGAGTCTGGCTCCCAAATATCCCAAGGTACCACACAAAGCACTAATGAGCAGTGGTTTCTGGCTTGCAGCTGTAGAATACACACAAGGCATTTACCAATGCTGCCAAACTGTTTTATTTCCTATTTGAAAAGGCAAAAGCCCTACTCTGCCTTAGCTCAAATACATTTCCTAGGAATGGTTGCCCAAGTTGATCACACAAAGGAGGGGAAAAAAAAACTCCAAGTGGGAATGTTAACAGTAATGTTTCTGCCTTCGGAAAACCAAAATTAAAACATAAGTAAGAAAAAAAGAGAACGTGCATTGTGTGCCCAGTTTAAAACTTACTTTCACTTCCCTGTATAGTGCCAGACTTTTCAGGAGCCATCTTTGCTCATTAGCATCAGAGGAGATGTTATCTTAGCAAGAACAATCCTCACAGACACAGAAAATCTTCCAGTTAAGAACAATAATTATGAAAAAAAGCACCCAAAGGAGTCCCATTCTCCAAACTTACTATTCTCTCCTTCAAGTAACTCTCCAGAAGCTCTTCCAAGACCTTGTCCCAGCAGTCAGGATGCAATTTCCAGGGGAGAGGGCTGAGCCCAGGCTCGGAGGTCTCCTACGTAGGGCAGCACAAAGCACGCAAGGGGAAGTTGTGCCGCGGTGCTCTGCTCTTAAAAACGAAACCCCGGTCCCATCCGGAACTTAATTGTCTGCGTGCTGGTCCCTGCTGCAGAGGCTGAAATAAACAGGAATACAAGTGCAGGAAACATGCAGCCCTGCAACTCCTGAAACACCAGAAAATATTAAAAAGGTATGATCCATCTTGGATGGTACTGCTCAGCATGACTGGGCTACTGTGCCTCTGGGGCGGCTCACAGAGCACTTTTGCTTTGTCTATAATAATAAACTAGCCATGAGCAGACAAGATCATGCTCCAATACACCTTTTACTCATGCTCCCTCAAGCATTTTATAAAGCAGATAAGGACTACTCTGCCTACCTGGCAGAAGGAAGAAACCTCGTCAGAAAATTAAATAATTTGACCGTAGAGAGGTAGTTAGCCACACCAGGGCCCAAAATCCTCATGTGAGACAAGAGTTATCATCTCCAGCAGGCAGTGCTGCTGCTCTTCCTCCCCTTTTACAGCATTGATTAAAGAGGAAGAGCTTCCTACAGGAAACCTCCTTCCCTGCACATTTCCTTCAGGTATGAGTTGCATTTATTAACTCTCCCAGCAAGCAGAAGCAACTCTGCAGCCCCCCATGAACCCCATTAATAGGAGCAGCCAGCCACACTAATTAAGCTGGCCTGGTTTAACAAGGGACTGACTCCTGTGTTCAGCTGCATGCCAAAGATAAGAATGGACAGTTTGGCATGAGCTAAGTGGGATAAAGGATAGTAGGCTGAAAACAGATTTCTAGCTGCCATGACTTCATAGTAACCAACAACTTAACCCAAAATCCTGAATCAAAGGGCAAACCTACTTTCTCAGCAGATAACAAGCAAAACAACACAGCAATTTAGAAAAGAGACAGAGTACCTTCTTACCTACTCAGAAGTGCATGCTGCAGTCTACACATGTAGTAAGTCAAAAACAAAACCAAGGTGCTATTTGAGATGTCATGGGGAACTTTGGACATTTCCAGTTTCATATCAGCAGGCAGAGGGAGCAGGAAGAACTCAATGTTGGGAAATCTTTCTGTAATTACTAGGTCTCTCCCTGCTTCAACTGGCAGCACAAAGGACTTGGAAGTCTCATTCACAACTACAGCACATCAGTGCTAAGAAAAAAAGGTTGAAACACACACGATGGACGAGCACCTATTTTTCTCCAAAACCTGATGTTGTGACCAGTGCATGGAGCATCCAGACTTCTGTAGAACAGCAGCAGTCAATTTTCTGTGAGTTGCATTTGATTTCATGCCTATGATGCCTAAAGATTTTTGCTTTTTATACATTTTTCATGTATTTGTAGCTTTGCAGACTGTTAAAACATGGTTATATAGCTCCTGGTATATTTCCTACCCTTTCTCTTAGATTTTAGAGTAATAAGCTAACCCTTTTAACATTCCTGAAATTCTTTTCAGTCTTATTCTCAAGAAGAGAATCTCTACCAAGGACATTTTGCTTTGCAACCAGAATCTGAGGAGAAATCACAAGAGAATAGGGTAAAGAAGCCCCTGGACCAGCTCCAAGGGGCTGACCCAGGGGTGGGTGTTTCTGTACGTTCTCAAAGCACATCTCATGCACACACCCCCCACCACACACACCTGGCCCCCACATGAAAATAGCCACTGAAGAACAATTCAGGGATTCAACAGCAATAGCGAGTTCTGATAATGCATTTTCCTGCTTTTCCACATGGCCCTGCTGTATTGGAGAGACACTCTACACTCTCTCTACACTCTTCCCTTTGCTGAGCAAAGAGAAGCTCAGCATTCACAAGTTCTTCACACTGATTTTTCCATTGAGGAAAAAAAAAAAGTAGAAAACATAGTGATCATTATTTGTTTATTTGAATAAATAGTACAACTGTCAAAAACCATGCATAAACAATCGTGCTGTGAATTTTAGCAAACATAGCATTGCATTGTAACTTGCTTACAGTACACAACTCTTATCACTAAGATGGATGTCTCCAACATATGACAAGTCCAGAATTTTATCTGCAAGGCTGGTTTTTAGTAGTTAGAAATCCAGAGTAAACACTGTTAAAAACAGTAGAAAAGACTCTTAAAAAATACAGTAATAGTGAAAGCACTGGGGTGGGGGGAAGAGGAGTAAGAAATCTTATAAGGTTTAAATTGATTAAAAAAAAATCCGCCACTGTCGGTTTTTCATCACGAAAAACAAAATGTAGCTGAGGACTATCTGAGCTTCTTCTGTGGTAATACTGTGGTAAAAAGCTCACTGTAACTGAGTGTCAAGGAGATGCACCTAAAAGTCAAGTTGTATGGACTGGAAAAGACAGACATTGATTAAGTACTTACAGATGTGGGAGCTTTAATGCTGCAGAGTGTTCAGCACTCCAGATGAACTCAACAGGATTCAGACTGGTACCCATATGTAAAACCCCAGTAACACAAAGACATCACGAATAACATTTTTAACACTGACTCAGCTTTCTGAGAGGCAAAGAATTGCGGTGCATGTGTCACAGAAAGGCATGACAAAAGCAGGCATTCAGAGAAGCTTCACCTACATGGCTCCTCCTGGCAACTGGGCTGACTGGGATGAAGCTGCACTTCAGCTCAATCTGCCCTGCTCACAAATCTGGTTAACAATAAATACAGTGTCTGCAGAACAGTGAGCTGGCTAGACAGCCAGGAGCCAAGGAATGAAAAAAGTATTTTCCCTGTGCAACATCTACCACCAAACAAGACCATAACAGAACGGGCTGTGACACCTGCCCCCACCCTGATCCAGGCAGCAGCCCTGCCTGACAGGGATATTAACAGAAGGAATGCTAAAGGAGACCCGTGGTTGTAGCAAGGGGACCAGAAACACGTAATTCAACAAAACAGACACTTTTATAACCTGTCATAACCTTCTCACGTCCCCTGAAGATGCCAGCTCTATGATCCCAGCTCAGAAACAGCTATTCCCCTTTCCAACGCCAAATCACCCTCACCAATCTCTTCTTTTTATCTTCTGTTTGCTTTTGATATTAATACTGCTTGCTATTTCAAAAACTAGACTCTCAGGAGGTCTTTCCCAGCCACTCGGAGAATATAAACAGAGCTGGCACTTCCACATCACCTGAAGGGAGGGAGGTGAATGACAACGCTTTAACAGACTTACTTCCCACAAATAACCCTGCATTAAACTGAAAGACTGAGTGACCTTTCAGTTCAACGACCTTCATGATACCTTTCAGTTCAGCCTCACGATACCTTTATTTCTTAGCACAAAAGTTACACCAATTTCATTCACCTGCCAGGCTAGCTGTCCCACCAGGCCTTAGCACCTGCGCAAGTCTCCTCTCTTGGTGCTGTGGTGGAGTTTAGTGGTCCCATCTGAACTGCACATCCGCTTGTTCCAGGCTCAGTATAAACAGCGAGAGGTGAGCTCCTTCCTAAAGTACATGCAAGCAGAGATTCCCCACAGAGCCTTGCAGAGCAGAGGAGGTCTGAATTTTCATGTAAAGAAAGGGCAACTTCCTTCCATCTTTTTTTTTAGAGGTGTGAGGGGAGGTGACCCGAGTAATCCAAATACTACAACTCAGAACCCAGAAATACAAACCAAATAGGCAGAAGCTCATTTCTCTCCCTTTGAGACGAAACAGTATTTGAGGGGGAAAGAGAAAATCCCAATTCTAAAATTATACTATTCAAATAGCCTGTTTCCTCTTGAACTTGCACTCAAAGGCAAATAATATTTGACGTAAGAAATCTATTTTTAGGGAAAGAAGATGCTGACTTACAACAGGACTCAAGTGAGCCCATGGAGCAGAGCAATTGTACCTGCTCTCCTTCAGGGCACTCTGCCTAGTGTTTCACCCAAAGGAATGGCTGCCCATGCTGCTGTGAACATAAAAGCAGCAATCAAATCTCTCCTCTATGTGCTCGAAGGAAAAGTGTGATATTGAATGCATATTCCACAAATCACTTACTCCGGAAATGCCAATCCCATTTCCTCCACAAAGCTCTCCTCAAAAATCCACTTGGATGGCTCCTGTTCCAGCAAGCCCCCTGCACACAGCGCTGCAGCAGCCACATCAGCAGGCAGGAGCAGTTCTACACATGAGACCAAGCTCATCATTCCCCCTGCTAGTTTCAGGAAGGACTGGGGCAAATGCACTAATCCAGCCTGTGCCTGTGCAACCAGCTCCTGACCAACCTGACTGAAGCTGCCTGCTTAGTGGGTGACAGTGGCCCTAGCAACCAAATTTCTCCTAGAAAGACATTAAATAAAAACTAGACATCAAAAGATTAGTTGGTCATCCCATTGCAAGACTGACTCTGTGTAAACACTGAATGGAAGTAACACTGAGTAGAACGAGGTGAACACAAAAACTGAAGCTTTTGGCATTATCTTCAGAGAGTAATTCCCCTCAGCCCAACCCACCCAGAAGAACACACAAAATTTTATTTATTTAATAGAAAAGGCTCAGCTTCTAAATAAATTCCAATGCTGATTTTCTAATCGTTAACATTTAAGGCTGGAAAATCATCAAATGCCACTTGCAACCAAGGAGTATGCAAAAGAAAGTCTTCTGCAGAAGCAAAGAGTCTCGAGCCATGAGGAAGGTCTCATGTTTTCCCTGCTTACTAAAGTAGTTAGTGGTATACTTCCTTTCTCAAAAGAACATTTGTGGATTACAGAAAACAGCAGATCCATCTGGTAAAAGTGTGAAATACCTACACATTTTCAAGTGACCTAGAGAATACACATGCATCATTTTTAGTGGGATTGTCTTACAAACAGCTGCAGAGAGAACACATCAACTGTAGGAAGAATGCATGAAGTATATAGCATAAGGCACAATGGGAGCATGCAGAGGGCTTGTTTATTGTAAATTCTGCCTGAGGATTTGAAGGACGAAGAGACCTCAGCAGCTTCCAGGCTCACTCAACATTCTTGTACTTTGTGAACAGGTTGTACAGAACCCTGAGGGTTGACTTCAGGTCCAAGTTGACAACATCTGTGGAAGAAAAGGGGAAATCCTTAATTTGCATTTTGTTTTCCTTCATTTGTCCTGACAGGAATAGAAGTCCCCCCCATCTCTGAGCTGGTGGAATCGGGAATAAAAAAAAACTCCACAGAGCTCCAGCCACCCCAAGACAAGCCTTTTAAACGTCCTGCATGACGCACTTTGAAACAGCTTTACAATCACACAGTCACAGCTAATTTGTCTCTGGGGAAAGTAGTTCCCTTTCTCAGCTAAAATTTGCTACAAAGTCTACTTCTGTCCGAGACTTGGGATAAAGGCTTTGGGAAATACTCCTGATGACTTCCCTGGCCGCAGAAGCAGTGAACAAGCAGTCACACACCTCATGAGGTACTGAACCACAGCACTGCAATGATACAGTCCATGGCTTAACAAAGCCTGAATCCTTAGCAGACTCCAAGCTTTCTATTATTTAATAACCCGCCTTATCGCACCAGGCCAGGGAACAGGTCTGGAACAGCTCTCAAGAAAAAGCTTTCCTGTTAGCACCTCTCCACCTAAACTATAATAAAATGCCAAGAATGCAGGGATTCTGGGGGGAGCCACAGCACAGAGGAAGTTGAAAAGATATAAAGAAAGTTTGGATATTACATGTAAGAAACGAGGAGGAAGAAGCAAAAAATATACAGTGAACAATATATATGAAGGAAGACGTAAGGAAGAACAGATAATTAAGAAATCAGCAAAATTCCTAGGAAGACAGCAAACTGTTAGCAGACCAAGTACAATTAACGTGAGGTGCAAGGGAAACCCCCACTGTCTGCTTTGAAGAATCATTGCCAGGACCTCTCCACCCTCTCCTCCCACCCCACACTGGATATCACACTAACCCCACACTTCATCTGTACATTCAGTGATCTCTCAAACATTCTTTCTACCCTTTTTTTCCTATATTATTTTACATTATTTCATTTATGATTTGCAGAAGAACCTTCTCCTGCCCCAAAGATCCTAACTGCTGTGAAGTCATACATCCTGGAAAAAGAAATGTTCTAGCTAGACAACTGAAATATGAAACAGGCTTCTAATTTTTCCAGGTATCATAGAAAGTTGCTTACTACCAGAGCATTCTCAGTAAGTGAACAGCCAGAATTATCATTGGTTCCTCTTTAACAGGACACAGTTCCCTCAGAGATGGATTTAAAATGTAAAGTTAGCCACGGGAAACCACACTTGGCAACAGCCACGCATTTCCAAAGGTGGGAAACCGAGGCAAACACCTGGAGAGGAGACAAGCACCAACAGATTTGTCCCACGGATGCTGGCAGTCACTTCTGTTTGCTAATCAATTAAACTCAGAGTGCTGGCACTATGAAAATGCCAGGCAGCTGGCCCAGTCAGCTCTCTAGGGGTCAGAAATCCACAGCACGGTTTTGCCCCACGCCTCCCAACTGACTCTCTTTGTCCCATGCCATCCATTTCCAGTTTCTCACTGAAGGCAGGATGGGTCCCTTCCCTAGGCCACTGTAACCTCCCTCTCAGCTGGCACAGCCCAAAGAGGCCAAGTCTTGCAGGGTTCAGACCCTGCCCCATCACAAAAATAAATAATGGACCCAGCTCCTTGATTCAGTGGTGTAATGACAAGGAAATCTAGGGCCAGAAGAAACTACTGTGGCCACAAGGTCTGATCTGATGTACAACAGAACTTTACCTTGAAAAGCCTGCAATGAGCTTACAAATTAAAACACAATCTTAACACTGCAGGTTTTCCTAATTTTTTTCTTTTTTTTCGTTTTTCTTTTCACATCTTCCAGTGGTGGAAATTCCATCTCCATTCTTTGACAACGCAGACCAATGGTTCATAACCACTGCTGCAAAAGTTATACTCCAATTCCAGTTTGCCATTTTCCTAGCTTTCAGACCTTGTTGTGTCTTTGACGGCATTAAAGAGTGTGAAATGCATCCTCCCTGTGTGGGCAATTGGAGTGTTCCTCATTGATCAGTGTCTAACAGGTATTTCCAAGAATAAGCATATTCTCAGCCTCCTGCTTCTTATAATAAGAAAAAACATGCACAGCCATAACATTACCAACAACAACTAATAAAATGTTAGCTGAAAGTCCATACACTCTAAAAGTGGTTTTAAAATATTCCATTAATTTAAAACTTTCACATTCCAAAACAACCTCATTACAGGATACTAAATTAGTCCACCACAACGTAGTTCTGCTGCAATAACTCAGCACCAAGTTCTGCTGCTGGCCGAATCTCCTAATGTGGCTGGAAGAACAAGAGAAGAGGAGATGACTTGTATGGTCCTACTTTTGTTTACACCTGTAGGCAGACACACTACAAGATTTAACAAGAGCTCTTTCTTACAAGCACTGCAAGAAATTATGGGCTACAGGGATAAAAATTACTTTTTGCTCTAGACAACATTTTTCCTTAAATCCTACAACTAATTAAACTGGTTGGACAGCCAGGCCCACCACCTCAAATCCTGGGGGCAGTTTTAGGAACCTCAAGTCCAAAAAGACATTGAGGGGCTGGAGCGTGACCAGAGAAGGGAACAGAGCTAGGGAAGGGTCTGGAGCACCAGGAGCAGCTGAGGGAGCTGGGGGGCCTCAGTCTGGAGAAGAGGAGGCTTAGGGGGGACCTTCTGGCTCTCCACAACTCCCTGACAGGAGGGGGCAGCCAGCGGGGGTTGGGCTCTGCACCCAGGGAACAGGGACAGGGCATGAGGAAACGGTCTCAAGCTGTGCCAGGGGAGTTTTAGATTGGGCATTGGGAAAATTTCTTCAGCAAAAGTGTTGTCAAGCATCAAAACAGGCTGGCCAGGGAAGTGGTGCAGTCCCCATCCCTGGAGGAATTTAGAAGCCGTGTAGATGTGGCATTGGGAATGGGGCTTAGCGGTGAACACGATGGTGCTGGGTTAATGGCTGAACTCAACGATCTTAGAGGTCTTTTCCAACCTGAACAATTCTATGATTCTAATTCAAGAGGCATTTACTACCCAGTTCAGGCTGTGGATTCACCTGACAGGTTTCCCAGCCTATCGATGAACAAACAATGGATCAGAGTACGGCATTAACGGAGCATAACGGATACACAGAATTTTTTGCAGAGCTTCAGATTCTCTGTCAAAATGAATTATTGCTCTGTGAAACATGTATAACATGACTGCCAAGGTCTTACAAATGACTCTATGGTGACGAGCCATTCTCAAGATGTGACTGTTCTCTCCAAAGGAGCAGTTTTTTAAGGGCCACAGTCAGTTTTGCAGGCAGTTCCAGCCACACAGACACCACACGAGCACACTCCAACAGCTGGGAACTGCTGCCGGGAACTGCTGGCCACACACAGGGAAGAGGAAGGAAAATACAAGAGGTTGTACATCTTGCAGCACCAAAAAGCAAAAAAAGGAATGTTGTACGAGGTAATTTGGCTCTCCAGCTTATATTAATAATTACATTTTCAATCAGTAAAACACTTAAAAGCATATTTTGCTGTTTATTGGATCTATACAAACAAACAAAAGATCTGCTGTAGTGTTTTACCATTCATGATAGTGTAAGGATGTAAGAAAGCATTATGGAAAGGTAACCTCTTCTTGTTTTCATCACTCTTTTCAGCTTTTTCAGCATTCTTCAGGAGCACTTGTCATCCCCCAGTTTATAACAGTACTGACAGGATGTATAAGCCATTTAATCCTGCCTTTTGCCTTTTTCCCCCTCTATAACCAGCTCCACTGTTTGTTAATCTATTTATTACCACCACTTTGTCTCATTTTACGTCAGACCAAACATTTCTTGGGGGCTCCTCATTTTCCTTTGTTCTGTGGAAGCTTCTAACACATACATAGTCTGTAACATCAGGAAAAAGAATTGCTCATTTAGCAGTCATAAAGTTTTAATTCCTCTTTTTATCCCTAGTGCAAGGAACAATGCAGACCTCATCAATAATTAATTTTAAAGTTCAGAGACTTTAAAGGGAAAATTCAGCGTTTTACACTTTTTAGTTCTGACTCTCACATCCACATAAATCAAGATCCATTTGCTTCTGGTTCTCTTAAAAAGAAAGCCCTAAAGCCTTCCAGTTATCTGTCACTGAAATCTGATCACTGGAGTCCAGAGGAGCACCAGCTGTAGGAATTACAAGAATTAGACCATGAAAAGCTTTCTGCTTGGATTGTTATTGAAAACATCAGCTGAATTTATAATGTAGCACTGAACAGCTCTTGAATGACTCACTGAAGTTCCACTTGGACACCTCAGTGAATCTGCTCCAGACAAGCAGCACGGGTAGGATATACCCCAGGCACAGACAGTGAATCCTTTGGAAAACTGTCAGGGGGCCCATTCACAGCTCCACTTCGTGGTACTACTGCTACTTCAAAGGGAATTGCACTGAAATACACCTGCTCTGATGCCTTTATAGACAGTTTAAAGCCAAGTGGCACGTCCATACCTTCAGGGCGAGCTTTTGGCTTCTTCAGGCCTCCATCTTGCATCAGCTCAAAAGCAAAAGAAACATTATGCACCTGAAAGAGGTAAAGTGTTTAGAATCTCAGAGTTACATAGGCATCAAAAATCTCTAATCAATTTTTTTTAGATGGTTTATTCTGTCTGTACTTGATAATTCTATTTAAATCAATATTAAACATTTACATGTTTAAGCATGGCAGAAAGTAAGTATGAGCCACCAAGAAATGAAAGCCTGTATAATTATAGGGCAAATA